>MU182608.1:16647-48318 GCA_016904865.1 Pissodes strobi | reverse complement strand
TACTTTTGTGATTAAATCCAATATAATTCTAATATAGTATAGACATTTTACATTTACATATAGCATTATATATTTTGACACAGTGATAACTTAATACTAAATCTGTGAAATCAATGTGAAAGAGATTTAAATTTAAAGTTGTCACATACATTTTGTTGTCGATTGTATTTTTTTAAATTTGGTGAAGTAAATACCTTCTTTTTCGTAGTCTAGATTATTTATGTCACTTTTATTACTTTTGTGTTAATAATAGAGATTATGTAGAAATACTTATAACATGAGGTTTTAGGTATATGTTTACCCTCATCTGTGTTTTTAGGTAAATGGAGAGTTAAATGGCATTTATATTTGATCTTCTATTGTTTTATTTCTTATCAAAGTCGAATAGCATTTAATTTTGTTAAGAGTTGAAATGTCTTTTTGTAGCTCATGTGCATGTCAAACCTTACAGAAGATAATTTTTTCTCCGAATAAATTTCTCTATTTCTCCTTCAAACGTGGAAAACGCTGACGAGCTGTTCAATGAATGATTGATTAACGTCGTGAGTGAGAAAAAAAGCATTTCTATTACATAACATTTAGACCACCCAAGACTCAAGTTGTCGAAGGCTCAATAATTTATTGCAGTGGTGGCATTGTGACTAGTAAATCGTAGTTTCGTAATAAAACTTTTACGCTCTCTATTTCATCTGGTAAATGTGTTGATGGTTTTCTCATCCAAAATGATAATTTTTTTGTGTTGTGTCCATATGATGTTTATTTTTCTGGCGTTGCTGCGTTTGTCTCTTGGCTTTCATTCTGAGTTCACTCATCTGTTGTCCATGTGACGTGCCGATCCCATCCATCAATTTAGCTTGTTCCCTGTCTGTCTATCTATGTATTTACTTCTACATATTGTGCTTTCGTGGACTTTTTAAGGCGTCTATCTAGTTTTAGCTATTTTTTGTATGTGTATATATAGGTTATATTCTTTCTCTTTAGACTATTGAGTATATTTCATGCAAATATGTGTTTCGAAAGTCGCCCAGGAAAAAGATTCTTCTGGTAATTTCACCACGCATGTTGATGCACTATTTCTACCACATGTTACTGCCGTCCTAATTGCCTATTAAAATTAGTTTGTGTTATGTTGGACATTATTTTTACTAATATTCTTTGTAACGCTATTCTTTTTAGTAGAGTATGTGTTTAAAGAACTATGTCTTGCAATTGTTTCTGCTTATCAGTATATCACCCGCCTGAAGTTGTTTGGCATCGAGGTCAAGTGCAGATATCAATAGTTTATGTGAAAGGGTATCACCTTGGTCGAAATCTTTTCAGCACTTTATTGGAACGTTGGTACGCTGCCAAAAGAAGTGGTGGGGGAATATATGTTTTGGATTAAATATATCTTCTGTCAACTCGAGAGGTTTTTCTGAAATTAAGCCCTCTCCTTGTTTCTGTGACGTCCAAACAGTCTATAAAGGCCAAATAGATAAAAAATAATGGACGATTAATATCAGTGTAGTTCACAAAGCCACATCACGTACCCTCATAATGACGCGCTTTGTTGGCCATACAAATGGTACCCTTCTGTTAGTGAGGTTGATTTTGTTTCCTCTGAAAAATTGACAGGTCTCGATAGAGAAGAGCATATGTTTGGACAGTGTAATAATTATAGAATCAGTTGAGTTGGAGCTTATTGACATAGTACTTGAAAAATTAAATTTAGCATGCACTTTCTCTCATGAATTATCATTTTTAATTTAATAATATTACCAATGACTAATGAATTAATTTAGTTTAAACTGTGCTTTTACAAGTGGGCATTAGTGCTTAAGCGTGATATTTTTAGATTGCAACTGTGATTTCAAAGGAACCAAAGAAGGAATTTGTGATAAAGAAACTGGTCAATGTATTTGCAAAGAGGGCTATGGAGGAGAACGATGTGACGTATGCATATTAGGTAAACTGGCCACTTGCTATAATTTGGATATATTTATATTTTTGAACCGACTTAACTAAAAATAATCGATATCACTTTCGTCTATTATTCATATGTGATATTTGGTTTGTTAAGAATAAACACTAAATTATTTATTTTTATAACCCGCTGTCAGGATACTATGGCTACCCAGACTGCAAGCCTTGTAATTGTAGCAAAACTGGATCACTGGGAAGTACATGCAGTATTGCAGGAAAATGCGATTGTCTTGGTAACTATGCTGGAAGAACATGCGATCAATGCAGTCCTGGTTTCTACAATTATCCCGAGTGCAAATGTAAGTGTTTTTATGCAAAGATAAAGCTATTTGGTAAAAATGTATTTACTAAAGAAACATATTGACCTATCGATATATCTATGTTTTTAAATCGGATAATGAGAATCAGGGAAAGGTGCAATAGAAAATATGGAGTATAACTGGTGGATGTACTAGGGTATAACTGCTAAAATGTCATTGTTGCATTAGAGAATTCTGGTGCTAAGTGTTTATTTAAAGGGATACAAAAAAGTAAGAGTGCAGAAATGTTATGTTGCATTCAAGCCACCAGACAAACACATCAAAATACCATTTCCGTAGATCTGTCAAAAATATTATCTTTTTAATGGAGCACACTATATAATTTTGCAAATCAATTATTGTTTATCGAGATGTTTAAAAATGTTAAGCTATTTAATTATTAAAATGCCATTATTAGCAGTTTATTTACATTTATATGACTAAGACTCATTTATTTTATGCAAGTAAACCAATTTTCAAATAGTTTTATTTAAAAAAAACATTTTTCAAATTTTGTGAAATTTATATGGGCTCTATTAATAAAATTACAGGATATTTCGATACCTTTAATTATTTTTCTGGTATGATTTTCTGATGGTTTAGCTAAAATCTAACAACATATGTTTGAGCATTCTTCACATTTCGATAATAATTAAAGTTTCTACGAGTAGATGTAAATAAAACGTAAACTTAAATAATTAAATAAGGACATCATATCTTCTTAGCTTGTGAATGTGATTATCATGGATCCCATGGTCTATCCTGCGATAGGGAAGGAAAATGCGAGTGTCACAACAATTTTGCGGGTCAAAGATGTGATCAGTGCAAAGAAGGATTTTACAATTTCCCTGTTTGTGAAGGTAAGAGGGCAAATATCTATTTATTTCCAACTCCAAAATCACTTGAGAGTTTTTAATACCTTGATAACTAAAGTTATTTTTAAAAATCTATATCAGCTGAACTGTTTCTTATTTTTGCTGTCATTACTTTATGATATAAGAAATAATTAGAATATATCTTAAATAAACAAACTGGGTAACTTTATTACTTTACGCATTAGGTTAATATTTTAACTACAATTTGCAGGTAGTATATTTTAATATGGATATTTTTTTTTAGACTGCAATTGTCATCCGGCAGGAGTTGTGGCAGGTTTTGCAGGTTGTGGTTCAGTTCCAGCTGGTGAATTATGCGAATGTAAAGAACGTGTAAAAGGACGTATATGTGACAAATGCAGGTACTATCCAAAAGTATTCATTAAAACATAGTTTTTAGATATCCAGTAATGTGTTAAATATTGTTTTATTTCTGACGGTGACGATGTGAAGAGAGCTAAGTTCTGTGGTTGTTAAAAGTCGTTTAAGAACCCATTGGCTATCTCATGTAGGTCCAATAAGTGTAACAAGTCTATTGTTTGCTATAATGAATTACATTACAGGAATCTAAGCAACAATACAGGTGTTAAAGGAAATTGAGTTAAAATATTGAGCATTTCAGTAAAATTTATTTTTAAAAGTTTTTATACTGAATGCATGTATTGCTTCTTCTTAAATGGAGTTCTACATTCTACCTTTTTTAAACGATAATATATTATCCTACATTGTTTGCCACTGCCTCCCAAAGTACTGACGTCTGAAGAAATCCGGTGGTGTAGAGTTGAAGAAATCGTAAACCTAATTTTGAAAAAGTAGCAGCGTATTAAAAGAGATACCTCGAATATTGTGGGGCAGAGATCGGAAAAGATGAATATCTGATGGAGTAAGATCAGAAGAATAAGGTGGATGTGGCATAATCTCCCAGTTGTCCGTTGGATAGCCGATGTTATAATGTTAGCAATATGTAGTCATTGTCATGCTGCAATTGCTTTTGATACGGTCGTCATGGTCGCTTTTCTTTAACTACGACTAATTTGTCGTTAATAGATCTCAGCATTTTCGTACCGTAGCGTTCCCCCTAAAAATTTCACAAATGATTCTAGTGGTTTCCGATGCTTTAATTCCTTTGTTAAACGCAAACCAAATTATATCTAAGAACAGTTTGATTTGAAAGAGTCAAGACGTAGTCAGTAAAGTATTATGAGTGCTATGACATTTAAAATTGCAGTGACAAATTCTTTTCTAAGACACTCTTGATAACGAACTGGTTATCCGCCCAATATATCTTCCTAACGAATCATCATATTTCTAAAATATGCAAACATATATTATAATAATTTTTATTATTTGAATACAGACCCCTTTACTGGAATTTAAATCCCAATAATCCCCACGGTTGCGAGGAGTGCAACTGCAGTAGATCAGGGGTGTTGGGAGGCATTGCTGTGTGTGACACCGAAGATGGCCAATGCGTCTGCAAACCCTCGGTTATTGCGAGAGGCTGTTCGGAATGCGCTGATGGAACTTATAATCTGCAGGAGGATAATCTGTTCGGATGTAGTGGTGAGTCATGTTTATTCTTAATTAAATATAATTAAACTTGGTCATTATCTTTTTAATGTGATATGTGACCTTGCTTTTTTTAATTATTAATAGTTGCTTGGGTTTATTTTGAGACATTTTGTGAATAACGTCCTAGATTTACTTACCTTAACACTGCAGTTTGAATCAAGTTCTATAGCAGTATCTTAATATTATTAAGTTTAGAGCGTCAAAGACAAACATTGTCATTAGTTAAATTGATGTATTTGTTTTTGATTTATTGGTTTTTAGTTATTTGCTACACCGTAACATTTAAAACCTGATCTTTTCTTTTAATATTTTTTTGACATATGATGACTGAAGCTAACTGAACAAGATGATTTCCCGAATTATTTAAGATACTAAAAAACATGATATTTTTTAGTATTTCAAGTGCTTGTATATGTCTTTAGACAATATCAATAACCCACGTACACTTCTTTCAACAATTTAAAAACATTTAAGGCATGCAGTGGAAATGCCAGGTAAGTTTTAGAGTGGATCGTGTCTAACGACCATGTTTTAAAGTTGTAAACACTGATGCCACCTTCTTTCGACCCGCATAGAAGGGAAATACTTTTTATTTCATCAATCAGATAATGGGGAACTTGCATAAAAATTAAATTTGAAAAATATTACTCACAAACATAATTTAATACTATTAAAAGAACCCCAGTTCACAAAAAAACTATTTTTTTAATTTTGGATAATAAATATAAGCAAATGAAAACTGCATAATTCAAATTATTCCTGTGACGCGCCATTCTTGGCTGGGACCGGTTGTGACGTCAAGTAGCTCGTTTGTCATCGCGCCTGACGGACGACAGAGCGGGGAACGTCTTAGCTTCCATTATTATTATTAATATTAAGGCACAGATTAAAGTACAAATCAACACAAATTATAACAAACACCCTGGCAATTCAACGACAAGCAGTAATAAACGTAAATATTTTAATACTTATGGCTGCCGATGCCATACTGCCTTCACTGACATTTTAAGATAATATGTCAATGACTGCTTTCCCATCGAACGAGCGGTGTGACGTCACGTTTCGTTTAAAATGAGTAGCTTGCGGTCACAACTTTAACTGTTTATTGCAAATTAAATATTGCGATTTGAGGGCTGATATTTGGTGTGAGCTGTCTCTATAGGTAGGCAAGTATATTAAAGAAATAAAAAAAAATGGTCAAGTTCCCTATTGGTCTTATCTCTATAAAAATGTATTAAATTTGCTTTGGGAGAAGTTCTAATTTAATTTTGTATAGTGATTCTTAAAAACACAATAGCATTAGATTTTAATTTACCACCATCTTTACTTTTGTCTGTTTTTTCATTCTCATCGGTAGTACGGATATGATCGTGACTTGCAGGCAGTTGAGAATCAATGAAATCAATCTGTCAATAAAAATATAAGTTGAAAATTTCACAAACTTATCAGGAAATACCTATATAAGGCTGGTTAACCTATTCCAGGAACTTCAAACACAGGGCAATAGAATGTAAATCCGGAACTGTTTGTAGACTTCCTGGTTTGTTCGCCTTAAATCATCAAATACTTTTTTAGGCACTAATTATTTAGTTACTTTCTAAATCATTGTTAAAAAGGCATTTCCTTTGCATGTATTTATTCAAACTGTGTCATTTTAAATTTTATTTGGATAGCTTCGGCCACGATTATGTCTTTTATTTTAAGTGTCGACCACCTCCTGATTGGTAAGTTCGTATAAATATTGTTTAGAATACTTTTCTAAGATAATAAAGTTTATCCTTTCTCTGTCCTATTTCATTCATATATTTTTCAGATTGTGGTTGTGATATTGGGGGGGCTATAAGTAGTGTATGTAACAAGCAAACTGGTCAGTGCATCTGCCAATCGAGAGTGACAGGAAAAACGTGCAAGGAACCATTACAGGTAGGTGTAAAAAATGGCAACTTGCGTCAGGATTTTTTTACTAGAATATTGCATTCCAAGATTCTCCTATTTTGATCAATATATTCAGTTGCTAAATTTTTGATACATGAGTTTACAACTATTGTATGGATGTTAGCCACTATCAAAAAAGTCTCAAAATTTTCATGTGTATGTGCTATATTATTTTAGGCTCATTATTTCCCAACGCTCTACCAATACCAATACGAAGTTGAAGATGGACATAATCCAGAAAACTATAGAGTTAGATACAGTAACGACGAAAACATTTTTAATAATTATTCTTGGAAAGGCTACGCAGTATTTTCTTCAAATCTGCAGAGGGAAGTTATACAGGATATTAATATTTTCAAGCCATCTTTATACAGAATGGTTCTTAGGTAAGTACCATAATAAAATAATATACATTAAGCGGTAAGGTTTATAAAAGAAATGTATTTATTTTTAGCTGAATTCTGTCAGAATTTAGATTGAGAAAAAATTGCACCTTTTTGTGAGATTTGAATTAGTACTTTAAGCGTTTTCGTTTTACCAAATATTTCAGTCGATGTATTTCTGGCTTTTAATTTTTTGTTTATTGATTTATTATTTTCCCAGGTTTGTCAATACCTTTTATGAGATTTGAACTAGTACTTAAAGCGTTTTCTTTTTATCAAGTATTTCAGTCGATGTATTTCTTGCTTTTAATTTTTTGTTTATTGAATTATTATTTTCCCAGGTTTGTGAATCCTAACCCATACACTGTCATCGGAGGTATTAAAGTGACCCCAGATAATCCCAACGACAACGAACAATATTTGAAAGTACAGTTCAAGAATTCTTCAACACCTGTGTTCACTACAGTCTCTGGAGACTCTGGAAATATTCCATCACCCTTGGTGTTAAATCCTGGAAAGTGGAGTGTTAGCATTACCGTAAACGACAGTATATTTTTGGTAAGTTTTGGTCATCAGCAGATCAATAGTTTGTCTCTTGAAGCCAAATGGTAACTTTTTCACAAAAAGAGATACATTTAGGATGCTTTAGTTTTTAGGTTGAAATATCTCGCTTGTTTAATCCTAATTCGTGTTTAAGTATATATTAGACAATATTATATACAAAATAAATAACTAGGCAACTAATTTGTAATTATCGCATGAAATTACAGACTTGCACATTGCACATACCAAAAATCAATAATTCGAGTTACAACAGACTAAGAAACAGATGTAAATATATTCTATATTGTTGTAGTGGATTAATTTTTTCGATTTTTTTTTACGCAGACAGTTTGTGAATAGGACCGGTTGAATCCTGGGACCAAGGGTGTAAATTAGCAATGGTCTAGATTTGTGAGGCAATTATGCCAACGTTTTCAAAAATGAAAAATGAAAACGTAACATTAACAAGCTCTCTATTCCTTTCTGGGTGACAGTTTGCAATTTGACAATTCAGCAAATGTCAGTGAGTGACTATGGCTTATGAGCTAGTAAGCATTGTAGCTGTAATGAATTCTCGAGTCGTCATTCGTTTCTACCTCAATGTTACCTTGTTATTTTCCACAACTTTTACTAGCTACCAGCTATAGGAGACATTTTCGAATTGTCGATTCTAGTCAGTTCTTGCTTCCAATTTAGTTTGCTATCTATTGTCATTCCCGGGTTAGTTTGAGTTAGTTGTGGCCAAATATTCCAAGGTTGTAAGTTGCCAGTTTCCTTGATTTATTTTGTTGGCGAATAGCACGGTCACTTTTCTTGAAGTTTTTAGATTAATCTCCTTAGTAATGTTAAGAGCCCTTTGCATTAAATCTGCAAATACGGGCGCATATTTATCAAGGATTCTTGAAAAATTATCAACTAAGAGGTTCTATAGTAGGAAAGGAAAAGTCAAACCCCTTTGCGGATATTCCACTAATTCACAAAGTTTCATTGGGACGTTCAGCATGTACCCATTTGCAGCAAATAGCGGTTATTCCACGTGCTCTTCTTGCTGATTATATTACTGTTAAATGGCGCGTTGTGAAATCTTCTCTTTGATTTACGCATTCTCTTCAGCCGTACCACCAAACCCTGGAGAGCCGTCACACATAATTTCCGGGTTGGAAGGCGTGCTGATTTTCATGGAGCAAGTTGTTTTTCAGGACTCCATCTTTTGCATATATTTCAATGAATTTTTCTGTCGTTTTTTTTAAAGACGATAAGCTGATAGCCGACCTATCAGGTGTGCGGTGGTTTGCCTGGCTTTGTAAGCTGTTGCGAGGTATGCCGAAAACATTCTGTGATGCGGGATCATTTATATAGTTCAAACGTTTCCATAATTCGTTGATTCTGTGTTAGCTGATTGATAATGGAAGTTCTCATTGCACATGAGACGCTTGTTTTTCAATTATGATCGTTCCAGCGAAATGGGCCTGAGTCTGTATATCCACCTTCCATTCGTTGCATTTTTGCTTATGAGTGAGTTTTTATAAGTCTGAACCTTGTCTGTAAAGGTTTCATGGCAACGCGCCTATGCTTATGCGTACCGCTTTAGTCATATGGCTTGTCAGATATTCTAGGCGTGAGATTCCTTATTTTGGTGTGCATCTAAAGGAGGTTGATGTCGAAGGGAAAGTAGGCTGGGGAGATTACGATCACGTTCACGATCGCATCTTTGCTTACTTCAAATGTGTCCGAGCCTCATAACTTAACCTTTCACTGTCCATATTTCCTGGATAAGAACCAGGTCTATTGGCTAGGTTTGTAGAACCTCCTTTACTGTGTTGGAGGTTCACATGTTTCAGGTTGGTTGGCTCCGCAATTTTTTCCGCTTGTCGTAACTTTTGATGGTCATCCATGATATGGTTTTGTAACGAGAGTCTCTGGGGGAATCATCACCTTGCCTTGGTGAGAGGGCTCAGTAACCTTGTATCCAGGGAGCGATGCCGGTGGTAGCGAAGCTACCGGTAGGGCCACCCATGCCGGTAAGGTCTCGTAGTGATAAAGGTGAAGCTAAGAAGATTCCCACGCAGCGTCTGACCCACAGTGGGTGGCTGCAAACAACGTCTGTTCTCCAGGTTAGGAGCGGCTGATACAACACTCGCCAACACGTCTGATCAGCGCGTCGTTTTAAGTCTAAAAACCTCCAACATGTTGAGTCTCAAAACTAAATTTATACCCCAGGTGGGTATAACTTCCCGTTCAAAATCCCACCCCTGCAATGAGGGCAGCCTCAAGGATTCCGGGGGAGGCAGAAACTCGTTAAAAAAAGTCTCGCTGAATGTAGGTACACTTAATACAAGAACCTTAAGAACTGAAGACAGAGTCTTACAATTGGAAGAAGAATTCGTTACGGAAACTGGGACATCATTGGACTTAGCGAAATCAAAAGAACAGGTGAAGACGTAATCAATCTCAGATCTGGAAACGTATTTTATTATGTCAGTAAAAGTAATACCTCGGAAGGAGTCGGATTCTTGGTTAATAAAAATGGGCAAGACAAATTATGGCTACGGTTGTAATATCGGCAAGAGTAGCATACATCGTAATAAACTTTACAACTAAAATTAATACACGTTATGCGCCAACCACCACACATACAGACGAAGAAGTGGAGGAAATGTACGATGAGGTGGCAAGAGCAATGTATGAAAACAGAACCCACTTTCAGATTGTGTGCGGTGACTTCAATGCTAAGGTAGGAAACGTCGGAAAGGAGAGACCTGTTTGGTAGTGCATGGAGTGGGAGATCGCAATAAGAGGGGCCAGCGCCAGATGCTAGTAAACTTTTGAGAAGAAAATCACATAAACTAATGAACTTTTTCTTTCATAAAAAGGCAGGACGTAAGTGGACATGGATAAGCCCAGACGGCCAAAGTAAGAACGAAATAGATTTTACTATTACAAAAAACTCTTTCACTTGATAGGAAAACTACAACGAATGATAAAATCACAGAGAACACTAAAAACTTATTGCAGATAGAAATAAACATAAAATATCACGATGAAGAAACAAACTTATCAAGAGCCAATGTCTCCAAGTATAAGGAAAGGGTAATAAAGGAAGTTATAGAAAACAACAAAGGGCCAAAAGTATTTAGAAAAAGAATAACATCATTAAAAGACGAAAATGGAAATAAACTCAAGACAAGAACCGAAATTCGTGAGTATTTAAAACTATTTTATAAAGACCTATACTCAACAAAAGTGTCAGAGAAACCTCGCGATAAAACAGATAGGAGAGCAAAATTAACTAAGCATCACACCGAGGATCTACCACAAATAAGCAAATATGAAATTAAAACTGCACTCAAGAAAATGAAAAATAACAAAGCACCAGGGCCGGATGATATAATAATCGAATATATCAAGATGGGAGGCCCCCCAGGAAGATATTAAAAACTACAGGCCGATCTCACTGCTGTCTCATACCTACAGGCTCCTGACAAGAATAATAACGAACAGGGTTACCAACAAGCTTGACGAATTCCAGCCAGTGGAACCGGCCGGTTTTCGTGGGGGGTACAGTACGATTGATCATATTCACACATTCCGGCAAATAATAGAAAAATCACTGGAATATAATCAACAGGTCTTCCTCGCTTTTATCGACTTTGAAAAAGCGTTCGATACACTTGAAAAATGGGCTTTTTGAAATGCTCTAAAGAGATGCCGTATCGATAGTCGATATATACAGCTGATCAACGCTCTTTACCCATTGATTTGTATAGGAGTGGATAAGCAATAAATAGACCAAACATGGCAAATTTACGACCGCGAAATGTAAACAAAGAGATTTCTATTTGGACTTGCGCATTAGAAAATTAGTAGGAGCTAGCTGTTGCACCGTGAAGGTAAATAGGCAGGCCCGGACTTCGGAAGAGTCTTGCCGATTGTGAAATAGGTTCCAGTTAGCATAGTGAAACGATCAATAAGGTATAAAAAAGTAATACTTATAATAATTAGACTTACTTGAAATAGGAAATTCCGGGTATTTTGCCTCTACTACTACAAAACACAACCATACACTTTCGGGATTCTATTTGGGTAGCATCGCCCATTGAGGAGAGCACGGATGTTTATGTGCGTATTGTTCAATTTAAACGAAAATCAAAATAGGGTACGCACAAACCACAAACGTGAACCACTAAACTAAAACTAATTAAGCAACTACAGACCCTAGGTCGAAAGAAAGTAAAAAAAAGTAAAAACTCGAATTATTAACTCAAAACGCCGCGTCGTCAAAACGAAAACACGTCAAAGACAAAAGCCAAGTTCGATCCTGACCGACGCCTGCTGAGACGGCAAGTGTTTTAGTGTGCATGACAAAACGGTATCTTCTTTGTTTACGTTTTTCCATTTTGCGTCGATTTTGTCATGCGCAGAAACCTGTTTTTTCGCCCATAGGTTGCCACTTTTGAATAGTGCGACAGGCGGCTATTGCTTATCCACTCCTATACAAATCAATGTCTTTACCACGACGCAATCCTGACAGTCCAAGTCTTTGGGGGAACTGATCCAATCAATTTATGAAGAGGCGTGAGACACAGGGAGATACAATATCCCCTAAAATATTCAAACAGCTCTGGAGGATATCTTTAAGACACTTGAATGGGAGGCCAAGGGTGTTAACGTTAATGGTGAACAATTAAATAACCTTCGCTTTGCAGACGATATTGTACTTCTTGCCGAGAGTATGGATGATTTAAAGACCATGCTACAGGAGTTTAAACAGTGCCGCAAAAAGCTGCGGCCTACAAATGAACGCAGCAAAAACAAAAGTAATATCTAATTCCAATAATGTTACAGATGTTGACCTTGACAACAACAGTAAAATTAAAGTCGTAGGCGAGTACGTGTACCTCGGACAAAGAACATCCTTTGATTAGGACAGTCCAGAGGAATTCGGCTTGGATAAACAGCATATGGAAACTTAGTGATGTCCTTAATTCCAAATTTCCACAATACCTTAAAACACAAGTTTTTGACCAATGTGTCCTACCGACCTTAACGTATGCCGCAGAAACATGGAGCCTTAATGAGGGGAACATGGAGTGTTTAAGGATTGCTCAAGAGGAAAATGCTAGGAATACGACTACAAGACCGAAAGACAAACGAATGGATCAGGCAAAAGACAAAAGTGATAGACATCGCCGAAAGGTTGGTCAGGCTGGCCATTTGATGAGGACAGATGATAATAGATGGACCAA
Source organism: Pissodes strobi (assembly GCA_016904865.1). Classification (NCBI taxonomy): domain Eukaryota; kingdom Metazoa; phylum Arthropoda; class Insecta; order Coleoptera; family Curculionidae; genus Pissodes; species Pissodes strobi. The sequence continues at coordinate 35,503 of MU182608.1, read as the reverse complement.
GGAGACAACTGAGTGGAGGCCCAGAACAACTAAAAGGAATCCTGGACGACCAACAAATAAGGAGGTGGAAACATGACATCCAGTAACTGGCAGGTACCGAATGGATGAGTCAGACGACCGACAGAAGCGAATGGCGACGAATTGGAGAGGCTTATGTCCAGAGATGGACGGAGAGAAGCTAAAGATGATGATGATGATGATGAACGTGAGTCCTACAGCCTCTGCCTCAAAAAGGCAGGTGTTGATTTTTAGATAGTGCACTGGCTATAAAAGATTCTCCCGCGGCATACTTGCCTATGCAGACCGTTTGAGTCACGTTACCACTCACAGAAGCTTTTTCAAGATTCTTTCTTGGTTTCTGTCAGCTTCTTTGAGTGTAGTAATCGATTGGCCTGTCTTCTTCGCTTCGTTAAAAAGTTACGTGTTTTTTCCCTCAGATCTTCGCAGACCACTATAAATTCCAATAGCTGAGCGTGTATGATGTCTGATTGTCCCTCTGTTAGTGTTTCTCTGGAATTGAACAACAGCTATTTTCCGCGGCCTTGAAAGTCTGAGTTATTCCATCTTTTTTAGTTCGGGTTTTCTTGGACTGTGGTGTTGCTGTTGCCATCCTATCACTGTTTTTTTTTATGTAGAGGCTTTTGATTCAGAAGCGCTTGAGCTCTCTTCTGAGTTCTCAGTTGTGGCAATTTACCTACCTGAGCAAGATTTGCCGCTCAAGTTACGAGAAGCCACTGCATTTTGGTCTCCTTCTTTTATACCGTAGAGATTTCGCATTATATCATAATGCTTTTATAGTTACATAATAGGTTCATTTTAAAATACTCATAACGCATACAATAAAATAACATCTCAAATACGTCAGGAGATAGGCGATTTGAATCGATAAGAAATTGAAACTAATTTTAAAGCACAAATCAAAAATGTAATTTTTGTTAGTTTGGTACGTACTTAATTTTAAATTGTTCCTTATTAGATATATTTGAAAAATAATAATTTCAACACTAGAGGCCGATGCATTACAAGTAACTGTGTAAAAAAATTGTTCGCTGAGATAAATGCATTTGAATAAAAGAAAGTATATTTAGCCCGAGCATTTTTGCTCCTGCTACCATCCTCTAAGTATAAAGTTGTATTCGGGGTTATTGCTTACTAAATATTTTTTGAAGTACATTTATGAGAAATGTCTTTCTAGGATTACTTTGTATTGTTACCCGAAGACTTTTACTTGGCTACCATTCTGAACCAAAAAGTTGAAACGCCCTGTACCCTTAATCAGACTGGACTATGTAGATCTTTCGGGTATCCGAACATTACATACTTCGACAAAACCTTTGGAGTTGGTGGCTATATTCCCAATGATAACAGGGGCGAACCACTTAGAGAATTTTATTCGGATATTGAGGTAAGTTCTTTTTCTGTAATTTCCATACATAGTTCATAATTTTTAAAATACAATCATAACATTATCGTGGCAACTCCAAACTTATCTTAGTTTTCATGAAGGTTTGAAAAGTTAGTTTTCATTTTGGGTGTAGTGTAATGGCATTAAGCCATTGGTAACATATAACACTAGTTTAATATATTACCTAGATTTTGATAGTTTAAACAAGATATTGGATTTCCGTTATAATATGTTTTCTCCCATAGCCTTGGATTCAAACAAGTATTTACGCTTCATTATTTTGTCGTTTTTACTCATACGTAGATTAGAAAACTCTTTACATGAATCTTTATTTAATAGTTTGTAGTACCCGGGTCCGTTCAACAAGGTTGAATGAGATAAGTTGTGCTATGTCTTTATTTTGCCAATGAACGTCAAAACAGATTAACAAAAAAACAATAAATACCTACGTTGTGTTATAACTGTACCTTGCACAGTTTTACTTATCCAGAATGCGCCCGATTTTAACAAAATTAGGGAAATTTGAGGAATAAGGTGTGATATGTAAAGCAAACCACACATTTGTATTACACCTACTTTATTAATTAGAGAGAAAACGTGCCATACTCGAATAAATTACTGTCCCCGTGCCAAAATTTCTTGTTCCACACTTGTGACAATATATTTAAAACTGAAGAGTTTGGTATTAGTTAGCCAAACATCGCCAGCAGGTACTGAGCCATTCGGGAGGCTACTCAGCTATTAGCCGAGTCAGGGGAGGAAAATGTTCGTAGATTCACCAAGTCTTTTGCTTACAATCTCAGTAGTACTGAAATTAAAATCCCACCACGAAGGGGCAGAAAATAATCTATTTTTGGTTTTCATTTAATGCTATATTGTTCACAGCATAAAACGATTGCAATAAATACACGTTATATCATCCAATATGAACTATCCATAAAAATAAAAGCAATACTTGTACATATTATGCTAATAACAATATTATAAATTTCATTTTACTGTCCGGTAACAGCACCTTACAAACCATTCACAAAATAAGCTCTTCACAGCGCCGGTTTTAGATTTTCTGTCCCCGCTCTCGAACGATACGGTTGAGGATCTCCTAGAAAAAACCTCGCAAAACCCGACTTCAATTTATGATTTGTTTTTCTTTTCTTTTTCTTTACATATATATAGTCCAACACTGAATGTATAAAGTCTAAGGAAATAATATTTGAAATAAGCGATTTCCTCAAGTTAATCAAAACTAGCGTGTTGCCGGCTGACATTTTTCATTTTCTGCAACTTCTGCGAATACTTATTGTATCCGGACGTAACCAAATTTATTTTCAATATTTTTTTCTCTTTTCACACAAATCATGAAGTACGATGTACACGTACTTTCATTCATTATCTTTAATCCACTCCCTCTTCTATTAAAATAATACTTTCTAAATTATCAAATTTTATGCTTTCTGTGAGTTTTGTAATGACAGCTAGATATTAATATATTATTTATGTATGGCATTGGGTGCCACTTTGTAATGAAATTGAACAGTTGGGCGTCAATTTGTAATGATACTTAGTTGATTAAATGTATGAGCCTCGTTTTTATTAGAGGGTGGGTTGTCTCTTTTATTAACTGAAATGTGTTTGGGCGCCAGAGTTCCTAGAGACAATTTGAACTGAATATGAATACTTAAATATCAATAACTATAAAGATAAAAATATCAGAAATTATCCCTTATAATTCGTGTCTCACAGACCTCGATCTTGCGATCAATTAAACAAAGGAATTCAAACAAAAATATATTAATTTTACATTTAATGTGCAAATATGAAGATTATCAATATAATTAAATTACAAATATAATTGATAAAATTATTTGAAATAAAGTTTATTAATAAATTTACTTAGTGATGAGAATTAAAATTAAAAAATTTTAAAAAAATTAATTATAATAGATAGTTGGTATTTACAATAAATTTATCTTCTGACTAACTGATACTTACGTTCGTTCAGTTATTCTGTAACCATGCGATCGTATTGGGACCTCCACTGGAACCGCTTCTGCCTGTTCCCAAGTTCAATTGAGTTAGGGTTATCAAGGACTTATAGGTAATCCCTGTGATGATTCCCACCAATTTGCATGATACAGCTGTCGTCGGCTTCTCAAATAAGTCGTAACATGAAAGAAGAAATAGACAAGTCTTAGACCAACGTATACTGCTAATTAACTAATATTCAGGGAAATATCATGCGAACTTCAGTGACACTGCTGAACATGAGGAAGTAATCAAAAATTTGAAAATTTACTGGTTAAAGCAGATATAATCAAAACCTTGAATTACAATTTTAAGTTAAGCAAAAATTATAAATAACTACTGTTACTCAAGATATCCTTTTTCTTTACTTTAAGATATGAAATTCAAAAGAAATTATGACTGAAATTTAAAATTCAAAAGAAAATTATGGACTTACGGTCCAATTCAGTGACTCTCGGTAAATCTAAATAAAAGATAACTTGAATTTAATGATAAATAGAAACAAAAGAGGTACCTCCTCTCTATAAGGGAGTCTTATAACTCCAAATAAGTCATTTCTATTACTTTTTGTTTTGGCCCTTGGCACATAAACAATAATTGAGCGAAATTACGCCTCAATTAATTAAAGATAAAGATAAGATAATCACTATCTCGCATCGAGATAGAGTTTTAGATAAAAGATAAAAAAAAACAGATAAATTTACACATGTGAGATTAACTTCTCATAAAGGCAAATTAATGTCGGTACATCAGTGTTGAGACGAGACAGGGTGAGTGCTAATAATTATATGCTTGATGTAACAAATAAACTGAGAATTTAATTAAATTAGCCTGGAAAGAAAAAATATTAAAACCAGCAATACTATGAGGGAAAATTCGGAGAAATTCTACTGAAAATTCAATTTACTACCTTTGCAGGAATATTTAAAATTTACTTAGAGAATTCCCCAAATAATACTGTTCAATCTGAATGGAAATACGTAAAATAATGTGCGTGACCGCTAAACGATGAAATAATTAAGTTCTCTGTAAATTTGAACTAACCCGCTTTCAAATTACATGAATTTGACTAATGAGAGACGCAATTATTCACCAATAAATCGGTATCCTAACCCAACGATCACGACAAAAATTAAGGTTATTGAAGCTGTAAGCTAATTGAAAGTGTAATATAAAAATGCTAAATTCTTGCTTTAGTCAAATACGATTAAGCGAATCAGAAGCAATTATTAGTTATGTATTTAATAATGAAAAAATTAATGAAATATATTGCAAGATGAATTAAATATTTCAAGATTAAAAGTTAGCACTTACCCGTCAAGCGTCGCCACAATAATAAAATGACCTCGCTTTCAAAATTTTAGAACGTTCTCCAAATTATGCTTTCCGATGTTTTAATTGGATAATTTATATCATGTGACTACCACAATAGGTCACGTAGCTTCAGGCCAAAGAAATACCCAATATATACTAAATATAGTAATCTATAGTAAATTAAATTCATAAATTGTAGGTATTAAATACCGTACTGCGCTCCCCAATTACCAACCACACGCGATAAGCCCATTCACGAATAGATGTAATATTAAATATAGTAATCTACAGTAAAACAAATCCACAAATTGTAGGTATAAATCAGCGTACTTGTGCTTCTAAATAATTACTTGCACGAAATATACCCATTCGCGAATAGATGTCACTGGCGACTCAAATCCCAACCATCGAAAATCATTCGTAATTGAACTGAATTTAGTGGAGCGGAATAAGCTTATTTTCCGTTACAGTTAGAACTCAAATAATAAAATACCAGTTAATAATCGTAGGATATTTATTCAATGTCTATAAAAATATTTAAACGACATTTATTAAAATCCTAAATAAAATGTAAGGGTTGTCGGTTTTGTTTTAAATTCATATTTTTACTTTACAATTCCAGCATTTACACGCCATCGACATTTACGACAGAGTTCCCATGCTCAATCCTGATCAGCCAGAGGTCTCCTTCAATCTCACGGTAGCTAAATTAGGTGCGTACGTCTTGCTTGTGAATTACGTTACTCCAGTGGATGACTTGCGCACGCACAAAGTGAACGTTGTGATCCATAGCAAAAATGGGGATGAAAACGGAAACGTAGTTCTGTATTCCTGTCCGTATAATCCGACGTGCAGACAGGTGGTTACCAACAATCAAGGTGGGGTGGGCGTTTTTGAGGTTGATGGACATTCTGTGGTTATAGATATGAAGGTAAGTTAAATTTAGTTAGTGAAACGGTAATTAAATTTTACAATGGGTCTGGTGAATATAAACTTGGTTTTACTGCACTTTTAGTTATTAGTGGAGATTCCGCTGATGTTTATCCTAAACTGCATTTTGGTAAATTAATATATTTTAGTTGATAATATCAGCTTGGTTGATTATTATTGGTGGAGTATTATTAATTAAATATTTACAGAGTGACACAAGCAACGTGGGCATACATTCTATCTACTTAGTACCCTATGAGGACTGGTCACTAGACTACATCAAACCTAAACCAGTGTGTATAAAGAAAAATGGAGAATGCATCTCAAGCTCATTCAGAAATCCACCAGAAACCAAGAAAATACAGTTCGAACAGGAACTTGAGGGCGAACTGGCTAAAAATAGGCCTCCAGTTTTACTATACAACAACAATAGTTTTATTTGGCTGAACAAGGGATACACCACTGTAGATATGAGAGGAAAGGTGCCCGAACCTGGGTACTTTACTTTTATCTTGCATTATTACCAGCCAAATTTTCCAGGTAACACACTAAATTATAATACATATTAATTTTTTTTTATTTATAAACGATTTAATAATGTTACATTTTTCCGTGGGTTCTGGCAAAAGTACAACTTTTACTATTTTAAAATAATACTCTCTTTATTCTTTATCACTGTAGACAATTAAATGCACTAGACTGTGCTTATAACTTAACAACCAATAGATCTTTACAATTCAGCACTCAATGATTAACTAAAAAAATACACGCGTTCTGCTCGCTTTTTATATCCAGTAGAATAGGTCTCCGGACTAATCCTGAATCGTCGCCGGCTTTTGTATTATTATCTCCCGGCCTCACTATATCGGGAACCTTCTCGGTCGACGATGACTCATACGGAAGAACTTAGCCGCAGCAAGCTTAGTTGTATAGAGGTGCCTATCCACCAAGCTTGCAAAATGTTTGCGATTGTTTGCAAATACTTGCAAACTCAATATTTGTTTGGTGGAGATGTATATCACGCGCATTAGCAAACGTCTGCAATTATTTGGTCGTGTTCCGAGCGGTGTCGGTACATCAAAGGGATTTGTTGTTTGTGTGCGCGCTTTGCTTTTTTGGGTACAGTTGTTTGCGAATAATTGGCTGGTGGAGACTAATGTCAACAATAGAACTGCAAACAATTACAAACGTTTGCTCGCAATGATTTTTTTGTGGATACCCACCTTAGGGTAGCACAAAAACATTCGAATGGTCGCTAGCCGTGACAATAATAATGTACACAAAGAGTGCCATACATTTGCGGCCTAACTGGGATAGGCTAGTAGACACTAAAATGCAGATCATATATGTATTTAGCCTCAATACGCTTATTAACTATATTGGAGTTTGGAACCTTCGGCAAAATGCACTAAAACAGAGTTTTATCCACAATACCGAAACAGAATTTTTGCACTCGACGCGCGATTCGCTAACCATGTTAGCATCATCAAGAGGTGATTAAAACTAAACTCAAAATATACCTAACTCTATTTTATACAAACTGTTTGCTTAATCAAGCGGAACCAAAAAGAACCAATCCTGGAATCTTACTAGTCACGCTCGATCAACCCCAATACAATGGACTATAATACCTATACCTATCTCTATCTAGTAATATATCAGATATATTATGAATTAATTTTAAATTTTTAAATCACAATTAAAAATTTAAAATTAATTCATAATCTATCTGATAGGATATTATTAGACGCATATGAAAGTATGGAAATTATTAAATGTAAGAATAGTTTAAATAGAGATAGAGGGCCTATTCCGTATAGTCCATTGTATTGGCTAATCGAGCGTGGCTAGTAGGAATCCAGGATTGGTTCTTTTTGGTTTCAATTGATTAAGCAAACAGCTAGTATAGAGTTAGGTAGATTTTAAGTTTAGTTTTAATCATCTCCTGATGATGCTAACAAGGTTAGCATCATCGTCGAGTGCAAAAATTCGGTTTCGGTATTGTGGATAAAACTCTGTTTTAATACATTTATTACCATGTTCCATAAGCTGTTCTATTTTCTTAAGGTAATAATTTAAAGATTTTAGCTCCAAATTTATTAAAGGCATCTACATGAATAATTGTTAGTAATTTTAGCTTTTAACGCTCTAAGTCTAGAACCCAGTTAAGAAAACAATGTATTGCATAATAATATTATTATGGTTCTTTGTCGTGGGTATCATTAGAGCTGATTAAACGGATGCACGAAGGTTTATAATATAATTGATTACTGACTATAAATGCCTGAGGATAACAAACATAAACAACGATATACACAAACTCCTCAACTGTATTAAGCGGATAATTAATGTCGATCAGTATTATAAAATGAGACTTACGCGATACGTGTCGTTTGTATAATGATATTATTGGGTCTTTAGCTACTCCAGAACTATTTAAATTCCTTAAAATTATTTTATTTTTTTTGTTAATTTTCACTGACAAATCGCCGGTTTTATAAGACACAATGCTTAAAAAAGCAATAAAAATCACTTACCTTAATCAAAATAGGCTCTGATCTGATCTGTTTCTATCTGGAAATATCCTGAAAGTGACCAGCTATTCCAGCTGGTATGATCACGCCTTAACTTATTTTGGAGTTTCTACATAACGATAATTTCGGAGAGCTATTAATTTTCATTATCCTTCTTCAAAACCCATACTCAAATTATGGGCGTAAGCGACATCTTGCATATACCTACGGAATATGCTACCCACTGCATATTCTCACAGCCTAGAGTACTAGAGGATTGTGCGTGGCCATTGCCTTCTATGAGGTAATTATTTTTTGCTGAACGAAAACGAGTGCTGATTTGTGACCGAAAGCTTAGCAGAAAAAAATGCGAAATATACAAATATATCACAAAAACTCGACAGCGGATCTCCCATGCATGACATCTGTTATGTATGATTGTGGCGGTTTCATAGTTTTTATGATATTATTTTTGCTTTTGTGTCGTTGTGTAATTGTTAATTTAATTTTCGAAAATCCGTATTAGGGGATCCATGCAGCAAATCTTATATTTATTTTCCTTTATAGTGTTTGATCTAGATGTGATAATACAGAATGGCAAATTTTATGAAGCTAAGGTGCCAGTGGAACATTGTCCCTCACTGTCTGGATGCAGATCTCAGATTACTCAAAGCGATAAAAATAACAAGTTTGATTTGTTGGAGAATTTTATGATAACTTTCAAGGTTTGTATTAATACTAAGAAACTAAATACTATATAATTACGTGACTTTGTGATTTTAACTTTTAGCAACCAAAGGATAAAAATGTTTATCTGGACTATATTTTGGTAATACCGGCAGATCTATATACAGAAAGGTATTTAGAAGAAGAAGAATTGGACAGAACTGGTGAATTTATATCAACTTGTGGAAGCAATAACTTCAATATTGATACCAGTCACAGAGGTAAGATATATCTGAATTATTTAAACTAAATCTTTCTGCACACAATTTTTACCAGCTTTTAAAATATCAACATCACGAAAAAGGTACAATCGATTTGAATGGACTGGATTTTAAAAGATCAGGGTTCACAGGCTCAGCTGCTCTAAAAGTTTAATATTTTTGAAACGTTTTATTTTCCTACAGAATTATTAACAAATTATTTTCATTAGTGTGTTAGATGCTAATACAGTCGGTATTAATGGACATTTTTATAAATGTGTAAACGTGAAAAATTAATTTTCATCCGTAGAAACGACAAACTCGAAGACGGAGGCTGTTAGATATTATTATTTTTTTTATTTTATTATTTATATTGCGAGCAGCAGTGAGCGGAAATTCCGATGAGATGCATTGTGCTAAGTCTATATTTTCACAGTTCGTTTATCACAGTTTAATCACACTTTTCTATTTATCACAGGTTGTTATTAGATTATTTAGTTAATTAATCAAATATCACAGTTAGTTAATTAGTTAATTATCACATTTAAACAATTATCACAGTTCAGAGATAATGCACCAATGTAGAGTTAATTGACTGGAGGTTCTTGTCCAGTCTGTTTTTAAAGATGTTTTTGTTAGGTGCACTGATGGTATCATCACTCAAGCCCTTCCAGGTGCAGACGACGCGATTTGTTAGAAAGCTTTTTCTTATCATGCCCGAGCATCTCTCTTTGTTTAATTTCATTGAATGGCCCCTTAGATGTTCGTTGTTGTTGAATGTAAATATATTGAGATTTAAATCAGGGGAGTAGTTGTTGTTTAAGATCTTAAAAGTTTCAATTAAATCCTTTCGATCCCTTCTTTCTTTAAGTGAGCTAAGCCCAAACAATGCAAGTCGTTCGTTATAAGATGTATCTCTTAGTATGTAAGGAATCTTGGTGAACCTACGCTGCACTTTCTCCAGGATTTCAATGTCTTTCAGGTAATATGGATTCCATACTGAGTGTGCATATTCTAGTTTGGGTCGTACATAGGTTGTATATATCAGTTCTATGGATTTATTTGAAAAGGCTCTCTGTATCAGATACATTAGGGAGTTGATTTTCTTCACCATTTGTAATATGTGTATCTCCCATTTAAGATCACGACTTATAATGACACCAAGATCTCTCTGCTCTTCCACACTCTTAATTTCGTCGTTACCCAACCAATATGTAATGCAAGGATTATTTGGATCGATATGCAAAACAGTGCACTTGTCCTGATTAAGCTTTAGTTGCCACATTTGCATCCATGTTTCAAGTTTTCTGATGTCCTCTTCAAAGAGCTGTGATTCGAGAGAAGGATTGCAATAGAGTTTAGTATCATCAGTGAAACAGGAAATCTTGGTACCTATCATCTGACTTAGGTCACTCAGATATGTTGTAAGTAATAAAGGTCCGATGACCGACCCCTGTGGGACACCACTGATAACTCGATTTGAGGAAGAATAAGTACCATTCACTCTCACCTGAAAGGCACGACTTGTGAGTAATCCCTCTATAAATGTCAGCAAACTACCTCGGATACCAAAATACTCCAGTTTGTATAGTAACCTTTGAAAAGGAACCTTGTCAAAGGCTTTTTCTTGATCAAGATATATAATGTCTCCTGGTCTGCCTTCATCATATTCTTTAGTCCAATGGTTTAGAGATTCAAGTAGATTGGAGGTGGTAGACCTTTGAGGCAGGAATCCATGCTGTGTTGAAGGGATCACCTGATTTAAAATAAGGAAATTTGTCATTTCTGGCACTATAACTTTTTCCAGTACCTTGCATAAATGACAGGTCAGACTGATTGGCCTGTAGTTGGCTGGATCATATTTATTTCCCTTTTTATAGATAGGGATTACATATGCATTAGCCCAATTTTCTGGAATATCCCCGTTGTTGAGGACATCCTGTAGACCCTTTGCCAGAAATGGAGCCAAGGTTGTGCTACATCGTTTCAAAAATAGTGAAGGTATGTCATCCGGTCCTGGACTGGAATCGGGCTTGAGTGAATTTAGTGCTTCTAAAACCTGTTCTTCGGTAACCAGTATATGCGAGATCTCGTTTTTTACTCTAGCTTGTGCGGGAAGCTGAGGAATGTTTAAAAGATCTTCATGTGTAAACACTGTACAAAATTGTTCAGCAAGAATTTTGGCTGTTGTTTTGTTATTAGTTATTATTTCATGATTTATTGGGTCTTTTAAAACAATTTCTCGTTGAGTACTATTTAGACTGCGTTTTATATAGTTATAAAAGTGTTTATCGTCTCTTTCTAGCAGGTTCTCTTGTTATTGTGATTTGGCATTACGGATTAATTTTGTTAGGTTATTATTCTGTTGCCTATATAGTTCATAGTTTTCTGCAGTACGAGATGATTTATATTTGTGCCAGAGCTTCCTTTTTAAATCTACTTCTTTAAATATACTATCATTCATCCAGGGTTTTGTTGCATTGTACCTACAGCCTTCTAAAGGAAAAAAATATCTCGATTGTTTGCTTTATTACCCTTTCAAGTGTGCTATATGTAACTGAAGGATGTTCCATATTACCAGTGAGTTTCTCGGTCAGATTATTATTGACCTGTGTATATCTATCTTTCCAGAATTTTTCGTTTTAATATTTTTTTGGTTGGTTGATCAAGTATCTGCAGTTGTGGCACTGCGGTAATATCTAAATGATCACTTTTACCTATAGGTGGTAAATAATTTATTTTAGAAATTAGTTTTTGATCACTTACAAGTAGCAAGTCGAGAAGAGAAGCTTGATTTCCACGAAATCTGGTACATTCCTTGACCATCTGCCAGACACCCCACTGTTTATATTTGTTGAGAAAGTCTTGGGTTAAAGCATTATTTGGAGTTACAGTGAGATTATTCCAGTTTATTTCTGAGTAGTTACAAGTCCCCAAAAATAAGGGTGTTTGGATTTGACCTGTATATGTCATGGAGAGTGTCAATCAATAATGCATTATCATTTGGCGTGATGTTTGGTGGTCGATAGTCAGTACTTTATATTACCTGGAAGTTAGGTGTCATGCAACACGACAAATTTCTTAAAGTTGTAACTTTTTCTTATATTTTATATAAATTATTAAACTAGCAATACTTACAAAACATGTACTTAGGCGAGAGGAATTTGGACTAAAATACTGTGTTTGATATTCAAGATCAAGATACACTTTCACTTGTAATGATTCCTGGATTCTAAAACACAGATTATGATAACAATTTCTGTAACGGAAGGAAAGTAAAATTCGATACGTCACGGGAATTGGAAATCTTTAATCGCAATATATGGGTACATTGCAATTGACTCGGCACATCGTGTTCAACGCACATTTTAATAACTTCAGCTTTTGTGTCTCAAATCTATGCAAATATTAATATAAACAATAGCCAGTGATAATTCAAGTCGATTTAACAATTATAAGCTATTCAAATGCTATTATATCACATATTCCAGCATAATAATGATCTACATTTGGTACATTTGATTGAAGCATGATATATTCTCTATTACCTATCAATCAACAATTTACATATGGATATCGGTTAGGCAGTGACGTAGCTACCGGTGTTTAAACGTGTTCGATGGAACACGGGCTCTGGCCTGTAGGGGCCCGCAAGGGACCAGCAGTAAACACAATACATATAAGTGGTTCTTAAAACATTTAAAAATGTGTTACGAAATATAAACTATAGTATAAATAACTTCCTTGGGGTTCTAACTCTATTAAACATTACTATTTGCCGGCTTACTTACTATTGGTAAGCAACTTTAAAATTTTAACTATTCCGAGGCAGAATTGCGACAGGAAGCAGAGATGCTTCAGAACAAATACCCTGAGGATATTTCAGAAAAATTTCAAAATCAAATTTTGTCGGTTAGTGCTTTGTTTAAAGAAGATATGCAACAAATTAGTGACGTTCTTACTTTATCAAAATTTATATCTATGAAAATTTCCTCGTCAAGTTCAAGTTTTCCTTACAGCGTGTTTTTTTGTTTTTGGCGTACCAGTAACCGTTGCGTCATCAAAAAGATAGTTTCTAAATTAAAAATAATAAGATCATTTTGAAGAAACCGCATCGGTAACATAAGGCTGTCTTAGTTGGTCATGATGTCAATAGGAACTAAAATTGAACTACGTTTGGATGTTGCAGAACTAATTAAACAGTTCGTTTCTAAAATAGTGAAAAAGAGGCAATTTTGATAATTAATAATAATAATTATATCTCTCCTTATTATCATATTTTAATATGTTTGTTTTTATATTAGTTTATTTACGTATAATATAATAAGTATCCTAAAAAAACGGTTTATTTTATATGAATAATTTGTAATGGCATGGGGGGGGGGGGGGGGGGGGGGGTGGTGGTTCAAAATAAATTGCAAACGGGCCCGCGACTTCCTTGCTACATCACTGTAAGGTTTGCCTATCAAGTGTTGTTTTGATCTCAAAGGATAGAATCCCAAAGATGCCTACGAAAACTAATTTTACATAACATTGCTAAAAACCAAGATAGGTTTTTGGCAGTGTTCTGATTCTATAACAAGCTATAATTTGGAAAAAAAACCCACGCTTGGACATTTCAAAAACTATTGAGTTAATTTTAGAGCTTCTCATATAATAGCTTCAGTATTTTAAGTGATTACATCCAAGAGAATAAAATCGAGCCACGTACATGTTTAATAGCGTATCTTGCATAATTAAAACCATTGTGTACTTTTAGTAGTAATTAAATTTTCATCTCAAATATTTATAGCTTTCTTAGTATATTTATGTGCTTAGTTTACAGATGGCTCAGTTTAATGCTCAGTATTACACATTTGCAGACGATACAGTATTGGTGTTACAGGGGAAAAAATGCTGAGCAACTTCACATATTAATAAATCAAGACCTAAAAACTTATTATAATTGGCTACTGAAAAATAATCTCAAACTCAACACAGATAAAACTAAACTTATGGTCTTCAAACAAAAAACAAAGCAATTAGTGACATTGGTATTCAAATAAATGGTAAAAACCTTGAAAAAGTTTACTCTATAAAATATTTGGGTCTCTTGGACGACAAATTGAATTGGGGCAAACACATCGAACATTTAAAGAATAAATTAACCCCAATGGCTAGTGCTCTATGCAGATGTAATTCCTATCTGACCATTAATGCTAAGGATAAAGTCTATAATGCATATTTTTTATCTGTGCTAAGGTACCTTATACCTTTCTGGGGTACTTGTGGTGTCACCTACTTCAATAAAGTAGAAACTATGCAAAATAAGATCTTGAAAATATTCTTTAACCTAGACTACAGAACCCATACAGAAACCTTATATAAATCTCTTAAAATAAAGCCAATTAGTCAAATCTTAATTCGTGAACAGGTAAAGTTTATTTACAAAATTATAAGAAAAAAACAAAAATCAAACACAACAATAACACTTACAATGGAAATTCATTCAATTAATACGAGAAATTTAAATAACTCTTATTTACCGTCCATTAGATCCAATATTGTACTACATAATCCTATTCGAGAAGCATGGAAACAATATAATATTTTGCCAGAAAATATAAAAAATAAAGCGTCTATGAAACAATTTGTAAAAAAAATTAAAATGCACTTTGAAATCAGACTGTAACCGTAGCGGTAAAATAATAATAATAACAAAATATGTGTATAGGTGTGTGTGGGTGTATATGTATATGTATGTTGATGCCTACCTATATATACATCTAAATTGTACCAGATTGCTACTGTATTGGTTATTATATCTAGTTGGATTGAAATGTAAAATTGACTAGGTTGACTAATGTTAACTTATTAGACAATTATTAATGTTTTTGATGTACTTAAGATACTTTTCTCGATACCAATGCTTTCAAGCATTGATTAGAGGAAACCTTTGTTTCAAAAAAAAAAGATAGCAGAGGACGAATTTCTGATTAGTACAGTATTTAATTTTTTTTTATATAGATTTCTGTAGAGACTCCGTATTCTCCATCACTGCGGCCCACAACACCGGAGCACTGCCTTGTCAATGCGACTATGCAGGTTCGATCAGCTTCGAATGTGAAAAATTTGGTGGTCAATGCAGATGCAAGGACAATATTATTGGACGACAGTGTACAGCTTGTAAAACTGGTTACTATGGTTTTCCGGACTGCAGACCTTGTAATTGTCCGTCGACAGCTTATTGCGAGCCCCAAACCGGTAAGGTATTATAAATAATAAATAATTGTACTTTGTTCTTACTGCTCATGGAAAATACATGGCATTCTTTCTATTTTGATTTTATATGTCGTAGGCAGCTTAATTACACACCTAATTGATAAAAGTCATGCACAGAGTTCTTGATAGAGAAAAGAGAAAACCCAATGTTTCATAAGTTCTCCTTTTTTTTGCTTGTACAAAGCTATTCATAAAGTGGTATTTCTTTGTTTTCAAAGCTGAACTTTAAAAAATGATCGGTATAAAAATACAAAGTTAAGAATACTAAAAAGATATCGCAATCTATCGAGTATGCTACTTAACAAACCATTTAAATCAGTTATCAATGCCGGTTTGCATGAAAACTTTTTCGATTCATTCGGTTTCATTAATATAGGAAGAAATGGGGTTTTCCGCAGTATTATAACTAGTTGTTTGAAGATATAGGGCCTAACTACTTTATCAAAATAAGTGGTTTTGCACTATGCAAAAAACTTTTACAAAGAACATCATTACTATGTGGTTTCATTTTGGGCCACAAAGCGTTCAGCTAAGATCGTGATGGAGACTTATTAAAATCAGGCTTGATCTGTATATACCGCTGCTTTCGAAATTCCGAGCATCAACAGGAAATGTTCGAAGAAGATATAATTTTATTTATAATTTTTAAATTAAGCCTTCAGCTAGGTAACTCAATTGAAATCTATGAAATTTTTCTTCTAATAGTTATCTCGTCAAGTGAGGCATCAATAAAGTCGAAGTTCTTATTGAGATGGCCATGGTATATAAATGAAAACCGAGGAGCTGCAATCTTTTAAAGATGCGGCTTCCTATTTGTTTAAACAAGAATCGACTACAACAGTCATCACATGCGTATTCTTTTTACTATCTCATTATAATTTCAATTTTAAAGGTCAATGTATTTGCCCTCCACATGTTACTGGTGAAAAATGTGACCAGTGCGAACCCTTGACTTTCGGATACGACTCTCTGATTGGTTGCCAGCAATGCAGCTGTAATCCTCTGGGTATCAATGGAACATTGCAGTGTGACTTGTTAAATGGCGCTTGCCCGTAAGTATATTAAATAGAAAACACGATATCTAATTAAAAAATAATATCGAAGTCATTTTGCTTCGGAGACAGCGTGATTAATTTTAATAATATAATGGTCGATTATACTAATTGCAGATGCAAGAATAACGTTCATGGAAGAACCTGTGATACCTGTCAAGCGGGATACTACGCCTTCCCTTACTGCGAGTCATGTGACTGTAACCAAAATGGTACTGAGAGCGACATTTGTGACAAAACCACAGCCGAGTGTTTCTGCAAGAATAATGTGGTGGGATTCCATTGCGGGAGCTGCAAAGAGGGATCTTTCAATCTACAGGTAATAAAAACCGATGATCATGGGGTTAAAGTAACAATGAATATGCCGAGAACTACATCTGGCTCGTCAGATCTATTTATTACGTTTTTTAAATCTCAAAATAACCCGATCCCTTACGAGTCATATCTAGAATGGAAAGAAATTTCCTTTAAATATATATCCAAGACCAAAAATTACTTTAGTTAATTTCGATTGTTGATAATAGTCATATTGGTTGATAAGATCGCTAGGAACATCGACATGAACGTGAAGAAACATAATATTTATATGTTTGGTTTGCAAAATATTGTCAATTGGCACTCTGAGATTGAAAATTATAATAAATTTAAACTTAACCGTGAAATTAAACTGTAAACTATTTAAACTATTACGATTAAAACAATTGTAAACGGTTATGATTAACCATATCGATAATTCAGTTCAATACTCTCAAATCAGGTCAGAGTTTAGTACTTAGAGTGGTGCAACAGCTAGCACCGGCAGCCTTTGGTCTTAATTATTGTAAACTGCCTGTGGTTGGAAAACTACAACTCTGACTATAAGCTATGCCTAAACCTACCCCCTGCAAGTGAAAACTAGCTCACATCAGAAAAAGCCCTCTGAAAGGTCCATGCTTAAACAATATAATGCAACAAATAAAATCTAATAAATAAATATAAAGTGTTAAAACTAATAGAAGATCTTAAAGGAAGAAAGACAGCAGTCATAAATCGAACTTCCGTGCTTCCACGCCACCATGCCTTCCCGTCCATAGATACTTTACGTGGAGAAGAAGAAACATGCTTATCTGGATGCTTTGGTAATGCCAAGCGCAATTTCAAACTCACCTCCACCTGCTCGACGAAATCGCACTACTTGCACAGAAAAATCAAACGTCTTGCGATCTACTAGCGTGCTATCTCCTGGTGTGCTTTTTAACTGGCAGCGAGAGTCACACATGCAAGTAGCACGCATCTTCCAGTGACTGGCATGCTTCTATGCGTGTAACACGCATGTGTATTCTCGCCTTAACTTTGTGTAATATTTGTTTTTGTGAGAGCAAATCGAAAACACTTCTTACTGCAAGACTTTTATTATTCAACTAACTTAATATAAACAGCTAATGTAAGCAGATCTGCTTCGTAACGGTCTACGTGATATCAACCGAAGGCGGCATGCTCTTATCTACAAAGTATAAAAAACCACTAGTAGGAATATATATTGAAATGGACCAATAAGCATGTTTTTTCTATAGGTGTTTCGTATGTACATACCGGGTGTCAACGGGATTACTTTCCGACTGTCGTTTCCTTATTTCTTAAACTTTCGGGATGAAACTCGGCAAAGTTATTGTACTATCAAAATGTAATTTTTGTACATATTTGTCAACTGTTAAAGACTTCCGGTTTCGCCGGAAGTGACCTCAACATTGGATTTTTAAATGGAATACCCTGTATATTTTTAATTTTTCAGAATCTACAGATCATTCTGCATGGGACTGTATAATTTTTTTTAACATTTTTCGGTAATTTGGTATTTTTAGAGCTAATTTTAATTTTTGATCTAGCGTGCCATGACCGACTTAAAATAACTTCTCAGGTCATAAACAATTGCAGAAAAATACATAGACGATGTTTTACTTATTTATTTGTTTTATTTAAGACATTAAAGTTGACCAATTCGATTTTTTAAATATTACTCGAAAACTTTAAATGGAACTACCACACTTTCATAACGTCATTAGATGCATTTTTTTAAAACGAGTTTAGTGATGTATCACATTGCCGAAATGTTTCGCTTACTTTTTTAGAAATCATTATTTTTGCTATTACATTATAAATACTGTATGAATTAAAATACGCCAAATTCATCACGTATGCCGTGGAACAAATAATATGGTCGCCCCTTGGAATTAAATGAATAATGCGAAGTCCTGAATTTTGACAATTATTAGTTTCCATTCTTGTGCTTATGACTTACATCAATTTTACCTGATTTTGCGCTTTAATTCGAGTTTCAAATTTAGTGGCTTACATAAAACACATAAATAAGATAAGCATCCTCTACGTATTTTTCTGCAATTGTTATTATGACCTGCGAAGTGATTTTAAGTCGGTCATGGCACGCTAGAT
>MU182608.1:0-16547 GCA_016904865.1 Pissodes strobi | reverse complement strand
GCCTTTATGGGAGGTGAAGGCGTTCTGGATATTCTTCTCGCTAAGTTCGTTCAGTTTCTGTTGCGTTTTTGCCACACTGACCGTAATTTATAAGAATATCTACTTGCTCGCTTTTGGTTAAGACTGTTTTATTTTGAATTTTGTTCTTTATTTTTTACATCATTTCTTGTAATTTTGATGTATTGACTAACATAAAATCGTCAAACGGAGAAATAAAATATACCCTTTTAATTTAAAATCATATAGAAGTAAAGAATAAATCTGGCAACACTGCGGTGTCAACAAACCTGCCCTGCGCCCTCTGCGCGATTTCAATAAAAACAAGATAATAAATTGAAAGTCCGCAGTGAAAAGTAGTAGCATTTATAGCAGTTTTTTTACAAGTTTTTAATGATTTTTTGTAAAAAAATTGATTCGCTCATGGTTAGTTAATTGTAAAAGTGTCCAATTTACGATAATCCTCCCAAAGAATATCAAATAGCGTAAAATGTGTGGGTTTATAATGTTTACAGTCACCGAACAGCGTAAAAAATATTAAATGAAAATGGGTTAGTTTGGGTTATGAACATCAACAGTGCATAAAAAAAGCAAAATCAAAGGTGTAGAAAATCGAGTAAGATACGGAAAGTGGCTCGAATGCAGTGAGTTCAATAAACTAAATCGAAAATTAGGCAAGATCTACGTTTCAACATGGAATTAATAAAATATGTAATAGAAAACAATAAAAATGTAAGAGTCTTAAAATATTTATCAACTTGGACGGTCTAGAATACGCGAATTTAAAAACCACAAAAAAAAGAAATTAGAGAAATAATAAAATATAATAACCTCTATTCCTCTGTCAGTCCTCCTCTAGAAAGCAAAGAGCCAACCTAGATTCGTAATGTAGGCTCGGATGCACGCCATTGCAACACGTTTTTCTGATTGAACTTAAAACTAATTTTTTTTTCAATTAAAAAGAAACCTAGTCCCGTAGAATCCTATTGCAAATCCCCAGCTCCAGTAGTGGGGTCGTTAGAGCGCCACCATTTGCTACTAAGTTCTTTTTTTTTTAAACAGCAACAATCTATCTGGAGTAAAATGGCAAGTTAAATGGAGATGTTGTTAGTTGAAGACAAAAGAATGTCAAATGACTATTAAATTTAACTACTAATAGGTACAATATGGTGATTGTACGGAGACCAATTCTGTTGTTAATACTCGGTTCTGTATGCCTTACAACTAAATGCACTAAATACTACTAACCGAAGTGATCACTAACCCAAACTAAGCTAATTACAACTAGGTATGCGTGCGCTAATAGCTGCACCGATTTTAAATGTAGCAATGAACGGCCACAATAATTAAATCAAATGACTCGATAAATTAATAAAAGAGATAAAATTAGAATAAAACTATTGAAAGCTTTGCTATCAATGCTTGACTTATATTATAAAGAAAGAAAATTCAGAGCAATTAGATTAACCGGTCCCACAAACCAGTGAATACATAAAAATAAAATTAATGAGCTACCTCAGAGCTTGGCGGTCAATGTTTGATTTATATTAAAAGAAGGAAAACTAAGAGCGATTATATTAAACTGGAAAACAAATTAATTCATGAAAGATAAAGCTTCTGTAGGATACCCAAATCCGGTCGTCGACTCTGGTGGAGGCGCCGGGCACCTATAGATACCTCAGGTACTGCCACTCGATCTAGCCGAGGTCTCGGTAGCTCGGTGTCAAGATGGGCTGATAATTAAAGAAATAAAAGAAAATATAAACTTCCCCATACGATCAAAATTAGAGTTACATTAAAATAAAAATTCGCATTAGCTAAAATGGAGTAGATAACATAACATATGGGACGCAAAGCAAATGGCTGACCATGCACAAAAAAAAGGTAACACAGATAAGCAATTAACTCATTAATTTTAGGCAAAAACTGCAGCAATAATTACCTCGTTAGTGTGTGTGAGGGCTAAGGGAAATTCGACGGTCTCGGTCTTACATGACGAACGTGGAAAGCTTCTAGAAATAATGGAAAAAAACCGTTAGCGTCATGGCGTCCACGCGCTTCACAAGCAATAGAAAAAATTAATTCCAGATAAGATATGTCAATACAAATATATATTTAAACTTAAAAATAGAGTTTGGTTTCTTGTTTAGAGTGTAATTATTATTATAAGAAGAAAAAACTTTCTCTATTTAAGCCTAATAGTTTATTATAAAAGTGAGAATACCAGACACTTCTTTGAAGATAAATATACCTTTCATAGAAGATTTTTTTTCTTCAATATATCCTGCCTGCTATTCTTATTCTAGCTATAAGATAATTGAAATCAAGTAAATACGCAACTTACATCCAAGAATAGATGAATATTTAAATTATGCCTTAAATAAACTTGACTGAATCATTATATACTTGCACCAAATATTTATCTTTTAAGGATAAAACTATTCTTATTTGCAGATTTGTCTTTTTTCCGTGTGCTTCGCTTATCAACTAAAATAAATATAGTCACAACGTGTTATAAACGCTAATACAAATATATCGTTAATCCATACTTAGAATAGAGTTAATTTACATTAAGAAATGCAGCAGTTTCAAGCGTATTAACAGCAAATCGAATCAATAAATTTAGAATTAATAAACCGATGAGTGCAAAATATAGCATCTTTTTTCCTAAGTGCGGCATATAAATGAAATTAGACTGTTACACCATTAAGCCATGTAACTTCCGCCCAATATCCAAGATTCTTGGGAAACTTACAGACTAGTAGACAATATGTAGATATGTTCTATATTGTTGTGGAGGATTCATGTTTACCTTGCAATTGATTGCCTATGGCTCCACCAATGTTTTCTATTTCTTATAATCTAGGGCCTCTTTGGCTCTGGCTCTAGGGTGTAAACAGCACAAGTGCTAGTTTAGTGACCCTAACGAAGCTGAAAAACCTAAAGAAAACTGGGGTCTGGTGTCGTATAAGCACTGTTGATTTTAAAGATTTTTTTGGGTTCAATGGAAAGATTACATCAAATGGAACACATTAATGCAAAAAAATTTGCGGATGAAGCACTTTTGACGCCAAAAATTGAAAAAGAAATTTTATAAATGAGTGACATTTAAATGCGAAAACTCTCCCAATATGACGTTAATGATGACAATTTACTTGCAATGTTGTCAGACTTGGCTAACCTTCTTGATTTTCAAGTAAGTAAATTGCCAAGTCCAGGAGCATGTTTCATAAAGTAGAATAACAACTTGTGAAAGTAACTAAACAAGCGGTGCGCGCTTGTTCCTTATATGCCTCAGACTAACCAAAAAAGCTCCCATTTGTCTCTTAACTAACCAAAACTAATTCAGACTAATGCAAACTAACCAAAACTAGTCCAGACTAACGTAAACTAACCCAAACTAGCCCAGATTGACCAAAAGTAATCCATACTAAGCAAAACTAACCCTGGCTGTTTAGCCATACATGTATATACATATAAGTAATAAAAGTTTACTTACGGTACACAGATGACTCAATTTGTCCATTTCCCAGTAAATGTCCTAGACCAAGTACATTTGTCATAAAATGAAATAATTTGAAAAGACAAGCGCGCTACGCACGTCAGTAATTCAACCACAGCTAACCCAAAATAACCAACACTAACCTAAACTAACCAATATTAACCCAAACTAACCAAAACCAACCCACACTAATCCAAACTAACCAAGACTAACCAAAACTCACCCAGACTAACCCTAATTAACCAAGGTAAAGAGACAAGCGCGCTACGCGCGCTTGTCTCTTTGCTATTCCAAACAAGCAAAACCAACCGAGCCTAACCAAAACTAACCCAAGCTAACCCAGACTAACCAAAACTAACCCATACTAACCAAAATTAACCCAGACTAACCCTAACTAACCAAAGTAAAAAGATAAGCGCGCTATGCGCGCTTTTACATTCGCTATCCCAAACTAAGCAAATCCAACCCAGACTGACCAGAACCAACCCATACTAACCAAAGCTAACTCAAACTAACCAAAATTAACCTAAACTAACCCTAATTAACCAAAGTAAAGAGACAAACGCGGTACGCGCGCTTGTCTCTTCGCTATTCCAAACTAAGCAAAACCAACCCAGACTAACCAAAACTAGCCCATACTAAACAAAACTAACCCAGACCAACCCTAATTAACCAAAGTAGAGACAAGCGCGATACGCGCGCTTGTCTTCCGTATTCGAGATGAAGCAAAAATAATCGAAACTAACTTTAATTAGCCAAACAAGCGCATTGAGACGAGCGCGCTACGCTCTTGACCAACTCCGTCCATCACAAAATCAAAATTAACCCAAAGTAACAAAACAAACGCACTACGCGTGATACTCTCTTAAACTTATCCAAATGACCTTTTAAATTTGTATCTATTTCAATAAACTAAATAAATTAATTTATATGACTTATTATTAAAAGTGACCCACGTAACATCTAATTCTGGTAAATCATATATTGTTATTTTATTAAACAAAGCCATTAAGAATCATTATTTATAAGAAGTTTTCGTCCCACAGTACTTTTGAAACATATTCAACACGAGGCTGTTGTATTTTAGAACCAAATAGAAATTACACTTGGCAACATCTACCCGTACAACAGACAGCTGAGACGTGCTAAGCCAACAGTCATGATTTAAGAAATAGTCATGTTTACTTTTATCTCGTAAATATTATATTATCGTTTTAAAGTGCAAAAAACAGTTTTATTTGCAATTTTTAAGAGAAGCAGCTTTATATTATGTTATTATTAACCTTCTGCGACCATACCTCAGGACAAAGTGTACTGGAATTGTGGTTATTAGGAAAAAATGTATGTTAAATTAAAATTTTTATTTTCAATTTATTTTCCGAAAATGTGCTTCATCCGCAAATTTTTTTGCGTTAATGTGTCCCATTTGATGTAATCTTTCCATTGAACCCAAAAAAAGCTTCAAAATCGACGGTGCTTATATGACACCAGAACCGAAAACTGCAAAACGGTCGATGTTTCGAAGAACAAATCTAAAAATGAAAATGGTTAGTAAATGTAAATAACAGTAAAAAGATATCGCAAAATTGTCAAGTTTTGAATAGACTTTGACAAGATGACAATAATAATGTCATGTCGTATAATTGCTGGTTAGTGGTCTATTTAGGCAAGTGTAATAATGAGGTGTTATTTAGTAAATAATTAATTCGTTTGTGAGATGTTATAGAGCTACAATTTGGTGTTATGCGTTTAGAAAGAATTCAATGATTTTTGTTAAAATTATTGAATTCTTCCTAAACGCATAACACCAAATTGTAGATATATAACACCTCACAAACAAATTAATTATTTACTAAATAACACCTCATTATAGTCATTATTAGACAACTGAAAAGTAATTATACGATATGACATTATTATTGTCATCTTGTCAAAGTCTATTCAAAACTTGATAATTTTGCGATAGTTTTTTACTGTTATTTACATTTACTAACCATTTTCATTTTTAGATTTGTTCGTTCTTGACGACGGGGACAGATTTGTTTCTCGAAACGTCTACCGTTTTCCAGCTTTCTTTAGGTTTTTCATCTTCGTTAGGGTCACTAAACTAGCACTTGTGCTGTTTACACCCTGGAGCCAGAGCCGAAAAGGCCCTAGATTTAAAGAAATAGAAAACATTGGTGGAGCCATAGGCAATCAATTGCAAGGTGAATAGTAGATAAAATGTTATGCTGCATAAAATTTTGTTTGCTAGTCAGTTTGGCTTTCAGGGTGCCAGGGAGACTCGTGATGCTATTTCTACCTTCTTGGATAGCTTGTATATACGTACATGCTAGGGGGCAACGGCAGTAGTGTTATGTGATCTATCTACCGCATTTGATTGTGTGGATCTTTGGATACTGTAGTCTAAGGTTCATAAATATGGTTGCGGTTTTGGAATGGTTTAAGTCTTATTTGTCGCATCGTACTCGGAGGGTGTTGGTTTCTGGAGTTGCTATACGTTAACGATTTGGATTCCATCAAGCTGCAGAGTAGGGCTTTCCAGTTTGCTGATGATACCGCCATATTGTGGCAGCATATAGATTTCGATTATGTTAGAGCGCTTATTGTTCAAGATCTTCAAACAGGCTTGTTTTTAATGTTGGTAAGACTTTTATTTTGGGGTTTAATTGCGATGACGAGGGTCTGATGTTCGATGAGCGATCTCCATTGCAGAATAGAGGGAGTTGCAAGTTCGTGAGTATCTCTATTCATGATCACCTAAGGTTTGAAGATCAAATCCTGAGTCTCGTGCCGAACGGGCTGTTTTGCGGTTCGGGTTACAGGACGTGAGCTTGGAGGGGTGGTCGCGCGCTCAGTTTACTTCGCTCTAATTTAGTCTCATACGGTATGGCATGGCCCTTTTGGGGTTCGAGTAGCAGGGGTTTATATATTTGTGCTTCATAAGAACAGTTAGGAATCTGTGTTTGGCTGGGTTGAGAGACTCCTGCAAGCCACCCTTTATTGCGGAAAAAATTCTCTCCCTTTTTTCTCTTTTTATCTTGGAAACAGCTGTACAGATTTACAAGTGTGATAGACTTCCGTCTAACACTGGCCATGTTGACTCGTCATGTGAATAATTTTTCTCTGCCAGTTCCTACTTTCTCGCCTGCTAGGAACTCGCTAATATACCTTAGTCAGAGGATCTACAATCATGTTCCCCTCTGCATCACGAATGTTGCGGACATTAAGCTTTTCAATCGCAAATTGAAAAAGCTGCTTTTGCCCAGGGCGTATTACAGCATTGAGGAGTATTTTAAATATGTTTTTTGACTTACCCTAGGGCTTAGTTTATGCCGTTGATGTATTTTGTATGATTGTTTAGTGTCTTGTGTCTACTGTATTGAATAGTTGTTTTTTTTTTAATTTTTCCTTATTGGAGTATTGTTACTGACATTTATATATGGAGTGTTTTTCCTGACATTTTTTAATTTTTTTTTCACTATTTTACTTGTTTCCTTTGGAATGATTTTACTCTGGTTGGGTCACCATACAATTTATCGATTTTTTGTCTCGTAGTTTGTTGAGTGACATTCTTTAAGGATGTAGGTTCGTTTTATCATTTATCACTAATCATTTTTCTAGTTTTAGGATGCTTGTACATAAGATTGCATCTTACTTAATATAGTAAATTTTCTTTCTCTGTCTACTCTTGCTGAAATGGAATAAATGGAACATGCTCTTTGTCAAATGAAAAATGGTCAAGATGTTGGAGAGGATGGGTTGAGATCTAAAATGTTAAAACTTTGTGCATATACAACATTAGATGCAATAAGATTATTACTACTAAACAAATGTATATAAGAAAGTTAAATCCAAGAACTATGGCACAAAAAGGAGACAAACTAGCGATAGATAACTACCAACGAATAAGTCTCCTACTATACTCATATAAACTCTTAACTAAAACCCTAATCAACAGATTAAAGAGGCATATCGTGTATATATGTATCAACCTCCTGAACAATCCGGCTATAGTAGTATAGAATATTTCCAAACCATATGCACCATAATAGAGAAAGTTTTTGATTTCATAGAATTATGGGCAATCTTCGATTCTAGACGGAAGAATCTAAAATTTAACAAATTTCTGACATTGTAATAAAGTTTAAAAAAAGATTATTCAGCACCTATATACTCGTAATGAACTACGGCACTGATATGATGTCGATAACCATAAAGTCTGCCAACGGCTTGGGTGGTTATGTTGGGAGTAAGCCGTAAATATTGTATTCATATTGAGGAAATTAGAAGATTAAAAGTTGACGAGAGAAATAACATATTTTAATAATCTTCGTGTAAAGTTGTTATATAGTTATGAATCGGTCCATCATCCGCTTCAGTTTTGAGCAGAGTTCCAGTGTTATTAATGTGGATGATATAGTAATCAGTAATCGGGTTGATTGCCATATTTTTTGTATTCAACTATTTCGTCTTGGTGTTTATGTATCATATAGTCATTGCTAGGGACATCGACATGAGATATACGGATTTCATTATGTTGATGGATAAAGCAACATCATCCCCTTATTGTGATTCTTATAATGTAGCGTTGTAGGTGTTACGTGAGCCGTTATTGGTTGTCTTACAATTATTAGCAATTTAATTATTAACTATTTATTTAGAAAACTTCCATCTTTCAGGCTTCAAATCCGGATGGTTGTACGCAATGTTACTGTTCCGGTAAGGCTACTAAATGTTTCAGTGCTGGATATGTAAACGCACCGATTTACGACTTGACTAATTGGTCCTTAGTTAGTCTAGATACTTCAGAAGAAACGCTCACGGTTACTGAGTTGCTCGTGACTCTTGAAAATGTGGGAGGTAAGAATAGCTTTTTAAATTGTTTTATACTTTATTTAATTTGTCTTTGGGTTAAAAATGACTTCAATTAGATTTGGGTTAGAGAGAAAAGTTCCTCCTTGGTGATTAATTTAAGTAAATCTTTAAAGCCCTAAAATCTACTTCAAATTATATATAGGCTGCACTAAATAATAATGCAAATACTTTTGTTTGCCAGATAACGCAATAGGAGCGGTTCTGTCAGAATTAAACACAACAACTACTGCGTATTTCTCTGCACCAGCGCCTTACTTGGGCAAGAAATTGTCTTCTTATGGAGGCTTGTTGAGATATACCATCTTTTATAGCATCGGATCCAACGGATCAGCTGTTAGCGGTCCAGATGTTATCATACAAGGTTTGTAAAAATAGATAAAATACATTTTTGTTTTACAAGTGCGTCTTTTGATGGGAAGCAGCTACACTATACAGGTTTATTTTCCTAAAACTTCTCTTTTCATTTTTTTTTCTGTTTAAGGCACTTCATATTTGTTTAGACTTTTGATAGTGATTATTAATAAGTCCCTTATAATACACTGCATGTTTTAAGTTATTTAAAGGTCTCAAACTTTTAGAAATATAAAAAAGACATATAAAAAATAGACAGATTTGTTTACTAAATATGAAGACGCCAACATCGTTCCCCTTCTTCTTTCCCCTCTTATAAAATAGTACACAGGCCGTACTATTACTTACCGCTACGGCGGCGTTGTTGCCGTTTCTAAGAGTACCTATGTATGTATCATGGAAAATCAGCAGCTGGTTTTTAATAACGTGACAGAAAAATTACACGAATTAGAAAATAGAGCATGTCAAAATATAAACATTTTTCTCTTCAAAGTATAGCATGTAGATTATAATATTAACATAAACATTTATAATACAAAACTTGAATCAAAATAGAAACACAAAAAAAATAGAAGTGTTATACCTATTTTCCGCTAGAAACTTTATGTAAACTGGGCTATATGTCACTACTTCACCATTGTTCACGAAATATGCGGTACTCCTTTCCGCGCACGCCGACGCGTAGCCGGCACTTGTCTAGAAGGAACTGGCCGCCATGTTCATCAAAACAGAGTATCCATTCATTTGCCGTATCGGTGTTTGTGGATTTAATTAAGTGTTATTTGGACGTTGAACGAATCTCTTTGAATTCTATACTGAAGAATGGCTAAGCAGTGCTTAATGTATCGAAAAATGGACTATTTGAACCTAAATATTACATTCTATGCGTAAGTAAATAAACTCAGAGTCGTACTCTGCGAACATTAGATTAGAAAAGTGGCTACCTATTTTAACTATTTCTTGTTTGCTATTACATATTTAAAGTATCGTGAGTTAATAGAATCCGATGTTTCTTTGTCAAACTTATTAGTTACAAAACGTGGAAAATTAATTAATTAATTAGTTGTCAATATATGTTACAAGTGGATTTACGAAAGAAAAATGCGCAATATTAATTTTCTTTCATAATATTAATATTTCAATCTGGAACTATTTTTCGACGCGTAACAAATAATCGAGCGGGCTCATTTTCTACTGGTCGTACTCGCGTAGGTATACAGTCGCTCTTCGCTGGTCGGCGGGATGGTGTGACTGACATTCCCCCGTCCGTTTGTCAACATTTTCTATTCTGTGATTTCGCTTCGTTTCGATTTGTTTGTTTGTTTGTGTATTGCCAATTGCTTTTATTATGGAAATTATTTCAAGAGGATGTTTTCGCCCATATTTTGGGTTAGTTTGGATTAGATTTTGTTGGGTACAGGCATGAAGTGTCTAGGGATCCTATACAAATATATTTCAGGTTAAAAAAAATCATAAAAAAAATAATTTTCCGCATTTTTTTCATTAGAAAACTAATATAGAATATCTACTTTCTTGTTTACTTTGGTAGAAAAATTGTTATTTTTGATAGCGCTATTGTTAACTGGAGCCGAACAATACTGTAAAATATGTGTGCAATATACTAATAATAAATACCATGAGGAAGTTGCCAAGTGGCATATATGACTATTTTGGCGATCACTTTTTTGAAGAATCGTGCATCGATGGCCACTGCCATGAATTAATAAAATCGTCTTGGGACAATTATAATACTTCAAGATAAGAATTCATCATGAGGTAACCCCAAGGAACCCAGGTATTTCAAAACAGAAGACGAAGTATGAACACCAAATTAATTTTATTTCGTAATGAATGTAATTTGGTTTTTTCCTTTGTTTCTTTATATAACTAGTATTATTCCCAAGTAGACCGGCACGGCGGCGGCTAGCGACACTCTGTAATCAATCCTCTAATCAATTGTCAGTTAAACGTAAATTGGGTTTATCCCGATTTGTAACTTAAAATTTATTTTTTTAGTTATGTGCATATTTCAGTATTAATAAATTATTCTTTTGTTTATATGTCTTTGAGGAATATTCTCGTCGATTAAGCCTTTTATTATTATTTGAATAGGTAGCTGAGATAGCTTATGAATTAAGTTGTAACTATCTATGTTAATAATAAGTTGCTTGTTTTCATCGTCATTTTATCTTAATTTTGTTTAATACAATTACTGGATGCAACTTTTGATTTTAATAAATACAGCTATATATTTCTAATAAAATGCTTGTATTAGGTGCAAATACTTACCTAACATACGCCAGTATTGAACAACCAGCGCCAGTCATCAAATATGGTAGTGAAGTACCATTCGTTGAATCGATATTTGATACCCCTTCAGGAGAGCAAGCTAAACGTGATCATATCATGGAAGTCTTAAAAGATCTAAAAGGGGTTTATATTAGAGCTAGTTATTGGACCAGGGGAGAAACCACACGGTAAGTCATGGCTTTATTTATTTAAGTAGAATTACACATTCGAAAAATATAGCGCATGATCACAATAATGGCACACACCGAAAACCTTCAAAATCTCTCGGTCTTATTTTAATTTGGCAGGCAAAAAAAAACGAATTGCCGATTTTTTTTTAAATGTATTGTCTTATTTCCAATCAACTATAGTAGTTAGTGAGGTATAGTGCATAATTTAATAATTATATAATAATTTAACAAACTATGAATATATGAATAAAATTTAATCTAACCAAATTTACAATAAATAATGTATGAAAATGGCAAACCAAATATGGACAAAAATTAAAATCGGCGTGTTTCGCGATTTTTCAAAGTAGTAAATGCTTTTTGAGATAAAAAAATATTTTAATTTTTAGGTGATTGTTTCAACTAGGGAATCTATTCATCTGTCTATCTATCTATTCCCGGAACAAAAATGCGATCTCCAATTATTGGGATTAAAATCCGGGATTTTCATAACAGCCTCGATACTAGCATTATTTTTACATTTTTGTCAGAACATGTAAATATATACACATATTGGACATAAAGCACATTTCATAGAAAAATGTGTTGAACTATTTTGCAGAATAATAGAAAATAATAAGAAAATAAATACTTCCATGATGGAATATTTACTTTAGTGAGAATATTTTTCTGTTGTTCTACGGAACAGCCAATGTCACTAACACACAGAAAGTACTAAAATAAAATTAAAAACCTCAAAGGGTCTATGATAAAATAAAGCAAAAAGACACCAACAAGCTAAGTTATTATAGATCAATAAAAGTTCAATTCATAGAGCTAAAAGTTATTTTCTCTAAGAAAGTTAGACAAATCTATGCGGTTTTCAACAAGTTTAGGTGTAAAACAAATATAACTTTAAATAAGCTTCACAAATTTCTCATCGGAGCTCACGAAATGACAAAGCTAGATTAAAAGCAGCTGCGTATTGTAATTAAATGATCCCCGGATTTATTATTTTAATCCCAGGATTCCGAAATATCTCAAGATAATACGTGATCACGGGACTGGATTCTCTAGTTTGAACCCTTGGAATTTGAGTTATGAAAATGCTTCGAACCTCTACACTCTAAAAATCACCTGCATGCCAAATTCAGCTTTCTATTATAAAATTAAAATTATTCTTTATTTTAGAGTTGTTTCAACCGACGGAATAAAGATTTGGCAAAATTTTGTCTTTATGTTTTTCTCACGCCATAAAAACAAAATGTAATGTTAATAATACTAGGGATAATTAGTGAACTGCTTTTAGATGTTTCAAAATAACTTAATGATATATTTTTCTCTAAATATGTTTCGGCTTGATGAAGCCTTTATCAAGAGTAGTTGTATACTAAAATCAAAATTGTTATACCCTACTACTAAACCCCCTGACGGTATTTTGTTTTTATTACACTGTCAATTATGCAGGTGTTTAAGGAGCAGGTCATTTGGTCGTTCGTATTTAAAACGTCTGTTTTTTGTCACTTTTGGATTTCTAGGTACTCCAAAAGGTTCATCCTTTTGCTTTTTGTTTCGGTGTGTAAAAATTTGACATTATCCGTATCTATAAAATGGTTATTTTCTATACAATGTATTGCTAAGCCAGAGTTTTTAATATTATGTAAAATCGATTTTTTGTGTTCTTTAATCCTAATATTTAAGTTTCGACCAGTTTGTCCTACGAATACAGCTTCACAGTTCACACAATTTATTTTGTAAACACCAGATTTAGACAGTTTGTCAATTTTGTCAATATAGGAAACCAACAACAACAGATGCAATGTTTCACAAAGATTCTAACCAATCTTGGCAAGTAAAACTTTCTGCTTTTCATAGTCTCATCCATAGACTTTTCAGCTTTCCCCTAGACTCGGCGAGTTTCCAAAAAGAAGTACCCATTATCAAACAGATCGCAATTAATAACGGTTATAAGATCGCTTTGATTGACAAATTAATAAAGAAAAAACAGAAGAACATTTTAACTTAACAATTTTATAACCCTACATTAAAATTAGAAAAGGAGCCGTTTAAATTTATCAATTATATTCCGAAAATTACGGATAAAGTTTCAAAAAAAATAAATAAATTTGGCTGTAAAACAATTCAGGTTAATAAGAATAATCTAGGGAGAAGACTAATAAACAATAAAGACAAAATTGACAAACAATCTAAATCTGGTGTTTACAAAATAAATTGTGTAAACTGTGAAGCTGTATACGTAGGACAAACTGGTCGAAACTTAAATATTAGGATTAAAGAACACAAAAAATCGATTTTACATAATATTAAAAACTCTGGCTTAGGAAAACATTGTATAGAAAATAACCATTTTATAGATACGAATAATGTCAAACTTTTACACACCGAAACAAAAAGTAAAAGGCTGAACCTTTTGGAGTACCTAGAAATCTAAAAGTTACAAAAAACAGACGTTTTAAATACGAACGACCAAATGACCTGCTCGTTAAACGCCTGCATAATTGACAGTGTAATAAAAACAAAATACCGTCAGGCCAGAGTCTATAGCAGGCAGTTTAGTAGTAGGGTATAACAATTTAGATTTTAGTATACAACTACTCTTGATAAAGGCGTCATCAAGCCGAAACAGATGTAGAGAAAAATATCTCATCAAATTATTTTGAAACATCTAAAAGCAGTGTACTAATTATCCCTTGTATTATTATTCAACTATGTTTCACAAGGATCCTACCGCAGAAACTATTCATTGTATGTAATGTTAAGATTTAACATTCTAATGTAACAAATTGCAACAAATTTTTGATTCCATGTAGTTTTTCATTCCCATGCAAAAATGGTATACTATGTACAAAAATTTAATTAAAGTGACGTGTTTCACGGTTTTTTGAAATAGCAAATACTTTTTGAGATAAAAAAATCTTTTAATTTTAAAGGGTTATTTCAACTCCTTGGAATTTAAGTTTTGAAAAATACCTTCTTATCGAAGTCCTTCGTCCGAAAATCAACCTGTATGCCAAAATTCCACTTTCTGTGTTTGGCGGTTTGAGCTGGGTCGTGATGAGTGACTGAGTCACTTAAGTATTTTATACCTTGGTGTATTTAGCTTCCCTACTATATTTTATATTTTTAGATCCATTCTGGTCTATATTATATTGCCTCACTGCTATTTCAGTTATTACTAAAATTTCTTTTGCAGCTAATAATACTAATCTTAGTAATTTAATTTTTGATATATGTATGCACTGAATAATTTTCTTTCAAATGCTCCTCCGATACTTTGATTTTGTTGGACGTCTTGGTTTTAATAATATGCCACCATTTCTATTTTCTACGCCTTTCATTGTTTGTTTCATAATATCATCTCTAGTAAAAAATAAGAAACAATACGCACGTTTTTCATCTTGTGACATTCTCTTAGCTTCTTTATTGTATATTATGTTTTGGACATCATGTATTCTTCTCGTCATTTATTTTTAAAACTTTTTGTATTTTTGGTGGTTTGGATATTTTAGTGGTAAATTCTCTTCGTTTCATTGCGTTAACACTGCTTTTTTTTGTTGCCCATTTTCAAATAATATTTCGCTATTCCATTCTACAACTATATTCCCCGAATTGGAACTTTACTTGACGAATTCGACTTATCTCCAAATTTACAGTTCTTGTTCTTAACTGATATTCGGTTTGAGGACAAATCTGTTGCCAGAACTTACCGCTTGAATCAGAAGGATTAGTAGTCCTATAATTTTGTGGGATTTAAATATCGTTCTTGCAGTAATGCTATATAGAGGCTTATAAAATATTATCCCAGAATGTAAACTGAAGTAACGGTTAATAAATGAGACTTTTCATTGGGTCATTTTGAAATTCGCACCTTGTTAGTATAGATTTATCAGTGAAGTATAAGTCCTTATTATACCTTATACTTACATTATTATTACACTCGTCCTTATAGTACGAGTTTTTCGAGTGCCTGGAAATATATGAAGCATCAAAGAAAGAAGTCCCGATCAAGTCGCGACACTGCTAATATCTGAATGTTGAAAAGTGTATTGAAAAGTGTGTGGTTTAAGTGTTGCTGATATATTGGGGTAAACTATTTCCTGTACATTTCATACAATTGCACCGCATTCTTTTGTTGTTTTTTTTTTATATTGACTCTTACCGATTAAATAGGATGGTTTCTACTCTCAGGAAAAGTATTGAGCATTCCTCCAATAAATAATATAATTATTCTCTTTCATTTATTACATTTAACATTTTAGATAATATTTCGCAACGATGAGTTGATTTCGACTTCGTTGCCATTTTGACGGTTCTCCCAACTTTTTCTCTGACAATTTGAGCGTTCAGTCTTACATTACTTTATTTTTATCATATGATTGACCTAATTATTACCAATCAAATCACATGTTGACAAATCGTTAGGTAATATACAGTTAGTTAGTTCCTAAATTTAGAGAGCCCTTATAAATTATTTAAAATTATATATTATAGATTTAGTGTAAAAGTTTTAGTATGCTCTTTGTTTTATGTTCTCTAACTATATTTGTGATATTAACCGATGAAATATATTAGTAATTAATTTTGACATTTCATTGCAGACTCATCGATGTAACGGAAGACGAAGGCATTTCTAAAGAAATGTATGCTGAAAGGTATCCTTACGATCAAAACCCACCACTAGGAATGCCATCTGTTGAACGATGCGCATGTGAACTAAATTATCAAGGTAATGTCAGAAATTTTCATTCAGTATCTGAAAATTTTTGCTTGGAAATTGAACCGTATTTCTAAGATCAGTTTTGTACAGGTGAAAATCTTTACCGTTTTTTAAATTATTCATTTACATCCTAGACTTCTATATAGGTCGCCTTCTAGAATCTAGAAGTATTTTATTTACACGAAAAATAAGTCAATGTTTTTAGAAATTATTCTAATAATCACTTAGGATAATAAATATATTAAAAAATTAAAAATTTATAATTTTAATCTCTAAATTTTTAATCATAGAGTATATTCTTTATATTACTCCTAAAGATAAATTAGTATCTCCGTAGCAACTATGAGAAGAAACAGAAATATATATAATGTACAAAATTAGATAGTCTACTCTACAGCCTTTTTAAAGATAAGAGAGAAATAACGAGAATATAAACGATAGACATCAAACGACCTAAAGTCGTTTAACTATAAATTTATTATGTATGTAGAAATAATTAACGGGTATTCAGCCAATAAGGTTAATTAAAAGATGATTTGTTTTGCGTCCAAGCTTTCGGTCAGTATATCGTGACTTTCGTCAGGGCTAAAAATTATTTTATATACTAATGTACAATATATAA
>MU182607.1:300999-312016 GCA_016904865.1 Pissodes strobi | reverse complement strand
CAGCAAAGATACCGAACCAATTTAGAATAGATTTCTGCAACATAAGAAGCCTAAATACAAACATAAATTCGGTACACCAACATCTACAAGCAAATAGACCACACATATTAGCCCTTACAGAAACACAAGTATGTTCTACAACAACAACAGTGAACTACCTCTATCCTGGTTACGACTTACATACCCGATTTAGATATAAGTTCGGAATATGCCTTTTTGTCCGAAGCGACCTTTCATGTCAACGCGAGGAAACACTCGAACCGAACAACCTTGACGTCATGTGGCTCAAGTTCACCGCCAAGGGATTAACCAAGTTTATATGTTGTCTCTATCGCCCTCCGAGCGATAGAGCCTACCAAAGCTTTTTCTCAACACTAGCTACCACTTTTGACTCAATACAGGTCGATCACCCCAGTTCAGAAATAATCGTTCTGGGAGACTTCAATGCCCACAACACCAACTGGCTCAAACATCACAACAAGACCGACAACGAAGGTAGAGAAGCTGAAGCATTTGCCATCAGCTGCGGGCTTACTCAACTTGTAGACGAACCAACTCGAATCTCAGAGAGGGGCGAATTCGCCACCCTCCTGGATCTTTTTCTGACCACCAATCCTGACCAGTACAAGGTTACAGTTGGTCCGCCATTAGGTACCTCCGACCACAAACTTATTACAACGGTTTGTGAATTGCCACTCATACAGAAGGATCCACCATTGCCTCGCAAAATCTGGCATTACAATTCTGCAAACTGGGACGTTCTAAGGCAGTTCTACCTAGATTTTCCTTGGCTCGACGTCTGCTTTGCCACTGACGACCCGTCAGACTGCTGCGAAGAGATATTGCAAGTAATCTCCTCAGGAATGGAAGCATACATCCCAAATTCCATCAAGTTACCATCAAAAGGAAAGCCCTGGAAGGAAAAAGCAAACATGCTCGCCAAAATGTTTTCATCGCACTCTACCTTAGACGTGCCCCAAGGCAAGACTCTCCCCACTATACCGAACATCAACACCACCATGGCAGAAGTCAAGTTTTCTCATCGTGATAGTCGCAAAATCCTTAAAGAACTAGATACGCAAAAGGCATCAGGACCGGACGGAATACCTGCCATCGTGCTAAAGAACTGCGCCAACGAACTAACACCCGTTTTTTCCAGGCTTTTTTCTCTTTCTTACAGAAAAGGGATTTACCCATCCTCTTGGAAAGTCGCTCGAGTGCAACCTGTTCCAAAAAAAGGCAAGAAAACCACGCCCTCAAACTATCGCCCAATTGACTTGCTTCCAATAATCTCCAAAGTCATGGAACGTGTAGTCAACCAGCAACTACTGAAGTACCTCGAGAGCAACAGAATAATCAGCGATAATCAATTCGGCTTTCGCAAAGAGAGATCGACAGGAGATATATTGGCCTATGTCACTCATATATGGAGTAGGGCAATTGAAAACTAGCACTAGTTTCGAGCAATTGCGTTGGATATTTCAAAGGCATTCGACAGAGTTTGGCATGACGGACTGCTTAACAAACTGCCGTCCTTGGGACTGCCCGCCTCTCTCTGCAGCTGGCTGGCCAGTTTCCTTAAGAACCGATCCCTACACGTTGCAGTCGATGGACACATCTCGGACACATTCACCATCAACGCGGGCGTGCCTCAGGGCGCAATACTTTCACCAACTCTGTTCCTCATCTATATTAATGACCTGCTGATCGAAACGAATAATCCTGTTTACAGTTTTGCAGATGACACCCACTTTAGATCAGAAAAACCCTTACCAGCGACTGAGACTCATCACCGCAGACAGGAGCAGATTACAGCAATTAATCAAGACCTGGAGAAAGTTCAAACTTGAGGCGACCGAAATTTGGTCCAGTTTAATGCAGCAAAGACCCAAGAAGCAACGTTTACTAAGAGGGCCAATACAGCGGGCCCTGACATCATTATGGCAGGATCGACCATTCCTTCATCCTCGTCAATCGGGCTGCTGGGTGTCTCCGTCAACAGCAATATGTCATGGCATGACCATGTTGCTAACATCGCAAAATCAGCCTCCCAGAAGCTTGGTGCGCTATTTCGCAACAAAAAACTCTATACACCGCAGCAGTTGCTCTTGCTGTACAAAGCGCAAATAAGACCGTGCTTAGAATATTGCTCACATATCTGGGGTGCCGCACCAAAGCATACCCTAAAGCTGCTGGATTCCATTCAGAAGAGGGCTGTGCGTCTCGTCGGCGATCCGGAGTTGACCCGGAATCTGGATAGTCTGGAACATCGCAGACATGTGGCCGAGATGTCTCTGTTTTACAGATACTTTCACGGCAGATCTTCCCAGGATTTAGCCCGCATAATACCGCCCCTGGCAACTCCTGTCAGACAGTCCCGACAGACGGCAGGAGCGCACCAGTTCGTCGTACAACTAGAAACACCTAGAACATCGCTTT
Source organism: Pissodes strobi (assembly GCA_016904865.1). Lineage (NCBI taxonomy): Eukaryota > Metazoa > Arthropoda > Insecta > Coleoptera > Curculionidae > Pissodes > Pissodes strobi. The sequence goes on along the minus strand of MU182607.1, from coordinate 309,577 downwards.
ACCAGAACTCCTTTGTCTGGCGCACTGCATCACTGTGGAACTCACTTCCAGGACATCTGTTTCCCACTAATTACAACCTACAAATATTCAAGAACCGTGTCAATCAACATCTTCGCACACACACCGCTCGTCGAGCGCCATACGATCTCCTTTTAGTGAGTGTGCCACTGCCATAAAAAAAAAGTATCCATTTTGAATAAAATGTTGACATGTTACATACAATTTTGTGCAATATCTAAGTCAAAATTATACAAAATATCTACAGATTTTTCGAGAAGAAAGCGGAAATTATCAATCATTTTGTGTAATCAAAAGTACCCGTAATATCGGGATACTTCAAGTAAGATTTAATTTCATGAAAAAATACGAATTGATCTATCTTTCGACTCCTTTACGAATTTTTCTATAAACTAGAGCTAATTGAAATTTCCTGCTTCAAATTTTGCATTTTCCTTTGAAATTATGGAGAGTTTCGACTTTTTCGGAAATTGTGGATACTTCTAGCTTTGTTCTAATATATATACATTATTTTGAGTTTTTTCTCTATATTATAGAGAAAAACCAAAATTATCCATAATTTCCCTAAAAGTCGAAAGCATCCATAATTTAAAAGAAAAATGGATAATTTGATGCAAAAAGTCGATATTACAGTTCATAAAAAATTTCGTAAAAGAGTCGAAAGTGTGCATAATGCCTAAAAAATAGTTGATATCGGTTATAAGTTCAAGAAGATCGATGTTATGTATAACTGCGTATAATAAATCAAAATTATAGACAATTTAACAATTTTCTCGAGGAAAGAGTAGAGATTGTTCTCAACTTCGTGAAACGCTCTAAACTATCTCTAATTTTGAGCAAAATAAGCTAGTTTTAACTTCGTAGCAATGATCTATAATATTTAAAAAGAAACTCAAAATAATGTGTTAACTAGCGAAAAAAGTCGAAATTTTCAAAAACATCGCAAGAATCGAAAGTATCCATAATTTCCATTTACTAGACTTTAATAAAGCCTTCCATATATAGGTCATGGTCTATTTTTAGCCAAGTTAAATTATTTTGATTTGTCAAAAAATTTCGTAAAATTATTGGAGCTTAAAAATAACTGAAACTAATCCAGAATAATAAAAAATATTTGAATTCGAATAAAATGATGAATAACAAGGAGAAATGTTAAAATCATACAGTGCTAGGGACAGTTCTGGGCCATGTTGCAATGGTTCCTATGATCAGTATATGAAGTATGTTTAATGCAACGTTGGTTTCTGGTACAACCAATCTAGAAATTTTCCAATGATTTAGAACTCCCTTAGTCCACGAGCCTCATAAAGATGGTTATGACGAAGGTTTGGTATTCTTTAAGCAGTGATTGATCCATTTTTTGAATGTTGGATTATGGTTGAATATTTACATTTCCACAATGGCACTGTGATTTGCCCTAACTGTCGTTATTATATAGACACCAACACTAGAACATGCCTTGAAATACGTATATCGTACCGAATATTCTCAATGCTAGAACGGAAATTTTTGGTGAATGTATCTTTAAACAGTTTTGTTTGCCTGGCATACTCAATGGGGAAATTTGCTTAATATTAATAGGAACCAGCATGACTAGTACCCTACACAAAAACTTAATATTACCCATTAGTCAATGGATATACTATTTCCCGGAAGTTGGATAAGAAAAAGTTGTATTAAATGTCCTCCAAGTTCACCCGATTTGTCTCCTTCTGATTTTTATATGGCATTTAAAGCTAACATGTATTGGGTTATTAAACACTGGTTGGTGGTGGACATTTTCAACATTTAATCTCTTAGTTTGATCCAAAGAAAACTTAACAAGCTTTACATTTACATTTACAAATTACATTTGTTATTGTCAGGTCACATGGAAGTATAGACTGAGGATTTTAGGGTTGCTTTCGTTAATGCTACGGCTATTACCACATAAAGTACGAAAAATTAAGAACAGAATATTATCTGAAGTATAAGGTTTATTTTACAAAGAAGGCTAGAACTTCTTTTGAGCCTCGCGTTAATGTCTAGTATTTAAAAATTCCTATCCTTAATCTATCTATGAAGTCTAACCCAAGCTTTTAATAATTACAGCTCTAATAAAAATATGTAGGGAATGACCCAACGAAAATTGTGCACTTCTGTTTTCAATATTTAAAATGAAAATCTGGAAAAACTCTCGCAGCAGTCAGTTATTGATTTTAGAGGAACACATTTTTATTGCATTTTTAAGGAAAGGTGACAGTTACTTCCAAAATTTCTAAGGGGAAGAATTATCGAGTAATACTTCATTTTAAAGCCATTTTTACCCTGATTATAACCTCCAAGTTTCAAGTCGCTGCTATTATCCTGGTTGAAGAGACAGCTTGTCAAAATCTGTGGGAAATGTTTTTGGTTAATAATTAATAATTAATGAGATCTCTGAATCATTTTAGCGACGGTGAGTTTAACCCCTAAAACTGGAAAGGTGACCTTGGTGGTCACTCAATATGACCCCTTCTTCCAATCCAGTTTTGGGAAAGTTTTCATCTACAAAATGAGGAGGTCCACTCTCTTCCTAAAAATTATGAGATGCTGAGATTTTTATCTGACCAAGTCGGCGATCGAGATCATTATCAGTCAGTTCTTGAACTAATAGTGTTTTGAAAAGATGAAACTTATTTTGTCTTAGGACTCTGGATTATTGTACCTAAGATAATTTCTAGGTACTAACCCTGAAATCCATGGCTACGCGACCTAAAATAACAACTTCTCGGCCCTCATTCCTTTCATATAGCCTCTTTTTAGTCCCCCTTGATCCAGCATCGATAAATTTGACAATCAGCTGTAATACATAAAGATCGAATAAATTTTTTTGAGAATATCGTTCGTTGAACTTTTGCGGCTGTCGTTATTATTATAAAAAAAAATCATCATTTCTATCCTTTCTACCATGGAACAAACCATTTTAATTTTATTAAAAATTAGCAATCGATTTGACACAAATCCAACGTTATCAAAAATTCGCCTTATACTAATTAAATGAAAAAGAAAAAAAATAGAAAGAACATGGCTTAAATGCCAATCTAATAAGATTATAGTTGGTGTTTGAGTTCACACTTTTCCAATTGACTCGTTTACTATTCGAACATTTTAGGGTCATAAAGTGCTCGATCAGATCTTCCGAAACCAGTATCGTACGTTCCTTCTTCCGTATTCGAATTTCGGAGATTGTCCTTCTCCCCGAAAAGGAGCTGAAGTCATGTAGATAAAAAAAGATGGGACATATTTTTGGTGGAGCATTTTAACGTTGTAAATGTTAATGACTCCGTTTGGAGCGCCCTCTTGACAGATGTGGTATATATTATTTTTTGTGGGAATTGATGAGCCCTTCTCGTCTCGACACTGAAGGCGAGCAGACAATTTGAATATCTAAAATTATCGTTTTCATTTTTGATCATCAGGTCTAAATGCCACCTGATTGTGTCGTTGAATTAATTGGTAATTGACTAGTATGTGTATTTTCTGAAATTATCGGTCTCATTGCTTAAAAACGATGTGTGATGAATAGTGTGGTTACCCGTCCTATAGAAAAAAGGTTCGTTACATGATAGTGTGTCTATATTGGATGGTTAAAATTATTAATAATTTAACTAAGGTCCTTCTGTGGGACAGAATTTTCTCCCTTGAGGCTGAACGTCTGTCAGCGGTCTTTTCTATGCCGACCTAGAGAGTTCCCGGTTTCATTTAGGTAATACGACCACATGGTGGAGACGTAGCTTCATATTTGCAAATCTACTAGATACAAGTAGGATCTACCTATTTATTATCTCTATTATCGTTATTTACCGTTTGGTTTAATGAATTTACCGTTCAACGACTTACATATATCTTAGGTATTATCGTTATTTATCATTTGGTTAATGAACTGACTGTAGGTCGTTTGCTCTCACAAGTTATACCTATTATCGCTATTTATCTTTTGATTAATGGACTTACTGTTAAACGACTGTAGGCCGGTTGCTTCCTATATCTTATCTATTACCGCATTTCTCGTTTTTGTTTACTGAACTTACCATTTTTTTCTTATCGAACTTACGTATAACAGCTGTAGATTATTTATTATCGAGTATCATATCTATTTTTGTCTCTTATCATAATTGCTTTAGAGATACTTGTTTTCTTCATTATCCTATCTGATATTGTCTCGAGTAGAGAAGTCAATTTGTTAATGTTATGTTAATGAATTGATTTATTTTTAATATAATTAGCTGTAAGCCTCATGGCAGTAATTTGTTTCATATAACTGCAATTTGCAAGTTTAATTTTTTGCCTTGACACCGGTGTCGAGCTGAGCTCACTTCGTTTTAACCCGTAGATACTTAGTGGCTATATATACATATTTACTTCACAGGTTATCTTATTGATTTAGTATATATTTTGTATTGTTTATTGGTCTAATGATATTATCGCTGCCATAGGGTTGATTTATAATAAAGTTAGTTTAGTAAAATATTTCCTATTTATAGTGTTTCGTGATTGACTGCATTTAATCAGACCTTTAAGAATTCAACGCTTGGTTGGAATTATTTCAAGATAGGAATTAGGCACTATTAATACGACATAGATTAAACTTAGTATCTTCTTTTGCTTTGATTTTAATAGTCTGATAATATAGATGAAATACATTATAGAGAATCTTCTCATTGGTTTATGGGAGATATCATAACCTCAAACTAATTTGAGATTTAATTATTTGTCTTTGAAGTGTATGTGAAAGTTGTTAATATTCAAATAAACAGTTTAATTATGATCCAGATGTTTAATTTTCACGATATTCTTAGCTAGGGTATGTTTCTAAATTCTACTGCCCTGATTTCAATGTGTAAGAATCATTGATATATTCCTAGTTAAAAAATTAGTGGCGCCTTCACCTAACTGACAAGTGATAGACCCACGCCTTTAATTACTGTTGAAACCGCTGAGTAAACCTGGCATATGGACTCTTTGTTAAGCAATTAACAAATCGTGTTACATAATGGGCACCTAACGTTTGAGGCGCGTTACAGCATTTTTCCACATTTTTATCTTAAATACCGAAAATCGAAGTGCAAAGTTTTCGTTGGGCCACCCTGTGTATTGTGACTTTCTCTTAACAAATTTGGGTCATCTATAAAATTGTCGAATATTTTTCTTGGGAGAAACGTACACTAAGCGTCTCAAAAAAAAAAACAAATAACTGAAACGACTTTACATTAATTTCTATAAGGCTTGTCTTTGACCGAACTTCTCACGCTTTTGCCAATTTTCGAAAACTTCGTAAAGTGTCGCAACGCACCATGCATCCGAAATCAATCCGAACAGATTTACATTAAACAAATAAAACTGTGTATTTTGCGCGACGAATTCGCCTCTCGAAAACGATTGGCGCTTTGCAAACTGTCTGCCAGGCGATTCCGATGCGACGTGATAGATTCGAAACAACAAATCACTCCTGAGTGACACTTTCATTGTGGAAATCGCATGTACCTAATGGAAATTATTGCCATTTACCAAACAAATTCTAGGCCGCAGAGGCACATAATTTGAAACCAGAAACCGTAAATAAGTTTTAAATTTATGTGCCTTCTATCTGTAAAATTGCATAGCTTTAAATAAATACCCTTTTTAGATTTAACATATCAGGGATTTTTGGGCGGATTTATTTTGGTGCTTGCACCCGAAAAATAACTCGGCTAATCAATATTTTAAAATTACTCAAATTAATCTTCTTCGATATGCCTTTACTTCATTTTTTAAAAAATATTTTTATCCGTAATTATCCGATAAAAATATGCCAGCAACATATAGGGTACCAAAAGAATATTATCATAAAACATATTTTTATCTTGCCTTTTTGACAGTTTCAATAAGGAAAGCAAAACAATCTATGGTGGAAATGACTATCATTTCCCGGCTCAGAGATGCATAATTTGGAAAGACACATATAAATTTCTCTCTATTTGCGTAACTTCTATTCGCTTTATTCAGCAGCTTTAGTTGCAATTCTTTATACTAGGAACTCGTTTTATATCCCTATATCAGGGATATAAAACGAACTCTTAGCATAAAGAACTCTAGTTTATTTTTAACGTAAATTAACATAGCTCTATGCCGCTGATATAAAACAATTTTAAAATTCTCATCCTAAATCAGATTTGTAGAACTTGCATGATTCTCAGGTCCTGTCTTAAAGATGCTTATTTTATTAGTTTATTAAGGATTAGCTTGAATTTTTTTAAAATATGTTATTTAAGTAGCTTAATCATTAACTTATTAATTCTACACTATATAGCTGTCAATGAAGATTTGGGGATACCTATATCAAAAATTGTTAGTGGTTGTAGTGTATTGAAAGGAATTTTTAGTAGTTTAGCTTCAGAGCGCATAGCTCTGAAAAAAACAACGTTAAAAACGTTCTTGCTGATGACATCAGATTGGTATCATCAGCATAGCTTTTGCAATGCCTTGAGGTAAATTATTTATATAGACAATACACAATGATGGGTTCAATACGATACCCTCGCATCTTGCTTCTTTGTCATAATCAAAACTCACTTCTACTTTCTATGGGCGTTTTGATAGATACAGCATGATCCAATTTAATGCGGCACCCTTTATTTCCATTTTGTCTCCAAGTAAGATCGAGTGATCCTGATGGTCATACGCCTTTGATAAATTTAACTTTCTAAGTAAGCTTTCAAGAAACCGTGCATCAAGATTCTTAATATAATCAGTCGTTGGTAATGTTGCCAGGAAGAATTTGAGCGGAATTCCGGGGTATGCCCGCAGACTGCACTGTCGGACAATGTGTCCAATGGTCTGGAACTCGGCACAATAGTCGTATGTTCGTAACTGGAATTTTCCTCATTCCGAATCTCCGAATCCCGTTTAGAATTTGCCTTGGCATATAACATTCTGGGGGCTATGTACCGATTGGGAAGAGCTGCTGCACTTCAGGTGGGACATGTTTGGAATAATTGTCATTCCACTAGCTAAGTAAGTCTGTTTCTAGAAGCTCTGTTTTTAAATGCGCCTTTAGCCTTGTTCTATTGAGATGAGGAATATGTGCACGCATTTTTGTAGTGAGGATCTTCGTAACATTGGGGAAGGGACATTTCTTAGGAACGGGGAGCTAGTGAATCTGTGTCGGTCTAAAGTCTAAACCTTGGTTTAAAAATACTCCTTACATTGGTGATTTTTTTTCGCGCATATTAATGCATAACAAAGTTTATTGACTAAGTTAATAATAAGTTCCTCAAGAGTATGTAACAGTCTGATTTGGCCAGTGTAAAAGATTTTAAATTTCATTTTATATGCTGCATTTAGCAACAAAAGATGCTACATTTTGCGGTAAGAATTATTGAGTATTGATCTCTTCGGTTAATTAATTCTAAATTTATTGATTCGATTTGTTGTCAATAAGCTTAAGGTTGCCGCATTTATTAACGTAAATTAATTTTTTTCTACATATAGGTTAATGACATATTTGTATTAGGACACTGTTGTGGCCTTGAGTAGCTATTTTGATCATGCCTTTCTCTTATGTAGCCCTAAGGCACTTTGTGACTATATTTATTTTAGTTGATAAGTGAACCACAGATCGCTTAGGTTTGATCAAATTACTAAAATAGGATACTATGTTATTAGTATAACTTTGCTTAATTTATATTACATTACCGTAGAACGGCCAGAAAACCTATATTTTTAAGAATTGGGTTAATAAAGCCTACTGTAGAGCCTCATCACATCCGTTAAATTCATATTTTATTCTCGGATTGAATATTTCTGATAACTTTTTGGGACACCTAATTTTCTTAAATCTCGTCACCGGCTGATCATTTCTGTTTGGGACCTCTGATTTATCTCTCCACGCGGCAGGCTGCAATTCGCAATATTCGGTTGGTACTGTTGGTAGTGTCGGATAATAGGAATGGGCTATCCTCCAGTAATTGATGCTTTCGATTTAGATTTTTAAAGGTTTATCAGTTTTCAGCTCATTAATTGTGGCTTCCGCCTTCGTTTTACAACCATAATAAACGAGAACTAAGTCGTTTATTATCTTAAAATTATTCCTCGTATCGAATCGTTAGAATACGATACGGCAGTTCTCGGCCCTACATTTTGTTTTCCTTCTGATTCGACGTTCTTTTTTTTCTAATCTCGTGGCAGTGGAAAGGGAAATTGACTGAAACGGATGCAGAGTTCTTCTAGAAATACCCTTCGGTGTTAGAGGAAGGTTTTTGCTTTAGTGCAGTCATAGTGACTCAGCTTTTAGTATTGCATTTTATACTACCCTTCTAGGGGATATTGGGTTGAGTTCCTAGTTTGTGTTTTGACACGACCGATTTATCGGGATTTAAATACTACACTAGGTAAGATTTTCTGGAATAAATTTTTTTCTATTGCTTGTGAAACACGTGGATGCCATGATGCTAATGGCTATTTTCCATTATATCTAGAGGCTTTCCGAACTCATTTTACAAAAACGAGATCGGTGATTCTTAAGCCACCCTCCGACCCAAGAGAGGTAATTATTGCTAAA
>MU182607.1:276150-300989 GCA_016904865.1 Pissodes strobi | reverse complement strand
TGATTCTTAAGCCACCCTCCGACCCAAGAGAGGTAATTATTGCTAAAGTTTTTTTGTCTAATTTAACAATTTAATTGCCTGATATGTGAACCTTTTTTTACATTGACCACCATGCAATTCCATGAGTTATTTTACCTATTCCCTTTTATCATATCTGAATTTTTATTTTAATGTGGCTTAAGTTTTGATCATATGGGGAAGTTTATATTTTTTTTGGGGTGATTCATACCTATTTCTTTTTTATATTCAAGTTGTCTATACCTTAGTATTTCTTTTATTTGCTGATGGTCATTGAAAATCCATTGATAATAATTTTTGGGGGGATTGGTTTTATAAAGAAAAGATATTTATGCAGGGGGGCTATAGTATTTTCATTGAAATAAGGGGCTTCGTCTAATTTGTAATGGGTTATTACAGGGTTTTATCTCCGGGCTACATCACAGCCGATTTTATCACCGTGCTACAAGTTTTATCTCCGGGCTACACAACAGCCGATTTTATCACCGGGCTACAAGCTTTATCACCGGGCTATCGAGTCCTCTGCTAGTTTTACCTTCGGGGCCATCGAGTGTCATAGCAGTACTTGGGATTTGCTACAGGTGCCCGGCGCCTCCACCAGAGGTACTTCCCGCCTCCACAACTGAGCTTAACAACTCAGATCTAATGGGGTATCGTTGAATAGGTTCTACTTATATATATGATATTTTTCCTGCCGATTAATAGTTGTTTCTAACATTTAAATATAGATTTAGCCTTGTCGGCCAAGCTTTAAGATAGCTTAAGTTTATTTAATCACTTATTTTTCTGGTCAATTGATAATCGTTTTTTTAATATTTAAATATGAATCTAGTCTTGTCGGCCAAGCTTTAAGATAGATTAATTTTATTTATTTATTTATTTTTCTGACCGATTGATATAATTGACCGATTGATATAATTGACCGATTGATATAATCGCTCTTAATCTTTGAATATAAATCAAGCATTGACAGCCAAGCTTTAAGATAGCTTTCAATAATTTTATTCTTCATTTATTCATTTGTTTATGGGGTCGATTGGTATAATTATTGTGGCGTTTTATCAAGACATATTATAATCGCTACATTTACAATTGGTGCAGCTACTAGCGCACGCATACATATATGTAATAAGCTTAGGTAAACCAAAGTGATCACTTCAGATTGTAGTGTTTAGAGAATTTCGGTGTAAAGCATACAGTACCAAGTTAACAACAGAATTGGTCTCCGTACAATCATCATATTGTACCACCATTAATAATTACTTAATAGTCTTTTTACATTCCTTTCTCTTTAAACTGCAAAAATTTCACTGTAAGATTGTTGCTGTTGAGGAAAAAAACCTTGAAGCTAATAAATTGTTAAGTTAAGTTAAGATTAAGTTTCTTTGTTTGATAAGCGTGCCTAACAACCCCGTACAACACCAGCGGAGCTTTTCCAGTTTAGTTGGTAAGAACTGGTGGGGCTCTACGACTCCACCCCGGGAGCCGGGTATTGCAAACACGACTCTCCGGTGTTAGGCCTGTTTTTAATTAAAATCTTGACTTGCTTGCTAACTTTAATAGGAAAAACGTGTTGCAAGTATCATCTATTTTGACGCCACTCTTTAAACGAAAATATCTTGAAAAAATCAAGTTCCTAGTGAGCATATTAGATAATGAATAAGTGTATTAAAACTACTCTCTAACACATTTATACCGCAATCAAAACTTGGGCACAGAATAATAGATGTTGTTACTAAGTCGAATACAACTGAAAACTTTAGCTAAGCATATAAATATACGGTATTTCTCTAGTTTAAAACTAGTTAGAAAATTCAATCGAAAATGCCCATTTCGATAACTTATTTGCTGTACCGAAACTCATTAAAAATATCGTACACTATCGAAACTCGAGGACCTCATTCATATTAATGCAACCGAGTTCGGTTTTATTGACGTACATGTTGAATTGGACAGAGAGGCTATTATTTGAGTATTACTTTATCTGAAAGGCGATTTGAGTTTAACTTCTACAATGGTAATGAAACGATAAAATTCAATAGACTGCATCTGGCAGAAATAAGGGGATTATATGATTTATGTAAAGATACTGGCAATATTTGCCATCGACAAAGTGACTGGAAAAAATAAATTGAAATTACAACAAATTGCAACAAAAGTGGATTTGAAATTTATTCACAATACTATTAGATTCAAATTTTGATAGACATCATAATAGCTATTGTTATACTTTGGAAATTCATACCCGAACGCATATTATCGACCTGCAATAACGAAGCTAATCAGATTGGCACATATTATATCAACAGATCGTTTTATAGCTGGAATTATTACTATTTAACAGACCTTAATAAAGTTGATTAAAACGCGACATTTATTATAATTAATTATTTTACTGAATTAGAACGTGTTTGATACATTTGAAGGCTTCTAATCATACTTTGCATCTAGCTAATATTCATTTTGCAATGTTATTAGTTCTAATGACGATGTCTGCGTACCTATTATATACACACACAGGGAAATATATGTTAAAATTAAAACTTTATTGGTTTTATAAAATGTTCTTCACATCGAAATGAATATGCCGTAAGTGGAGCGAAAATTCTAACTAGTTATTCACGTAGAGCATACAGTGTGAGTGTGAGTGCTACACGCTGCATATATCGCGCATAAGAATTATATCATACATATATTTATCATAACACACAGAATTGATCTAATTGGATGGGGATCTTGGTGAGCTTAAATAGACGAGTTGAATATGAGTACTGCCTGCCTCATCCAACATGCGTGAATGCTTCCAAAATTAATAATTATAGTAGTTTCATTGACAACGATAGATATTAGGTGTGCCAGCATAGACAGCATATAAGTATAAACACCTACATGCTACATTATGTACTACCAAAGAAAATGTTAACATTTTCTTTGGTACTACATAAGTACTCATGCTATATATAGATAAGTTTGCTGTTTATCATGAAATAATGTCTTTGTATTGGAGAAGCTTAAATATAGAGGCAGGAAGTTTGAGTGGTGCTATAGCACCACACACTTTTTTTACACAGACTTTTTTTACTATTCATCATGGCTATCACATAGAATTAATATAACTAGTTTGAAAACTTTCGATAACAAATAGGCCAAATGCACGGATCGATGATGAGTGCTATAAGCTACATACTACAACTATCATACAGAATTTATGTAAATATGTTCTAGCAAAATATGTGAAAATAAACAATTTTGTGAAGCAGCGATTATTAAATAGAAATAACTAACGATGCCTTTCCAAGATACCGCTGTCTCGTTCCATTTTACGCCCTCTAATGACGCTAGGAAAGTGTCAATTTACTCCTACTCGGACAAAATAGTTATTTATATGACTAGACCGAAATGGATTACCGCTATGCTCGAGAACATTATTTTATTTGTGACAGCTTTTGCAGGATTATCAACTTTCTGTAATGAACGCAACATAATCAATCACAGTCACATTCTAAGGTAAGTTTATATAGCAGAACCGCGCATTTTTGTACATCCGCTTTCTTATATAAAATACATTAGTTTATTTTGCTAAATGAGAAGAACAGAACAAGGCGTAGACAATACAGGTCGACCACACCAATTCAGAAATAATCGTTCTGGGAGATTTCAATGGCCCTAACACCAACATCACAACAAGACCGACAACAAAGGTAGAGAAGCTGAAGCATTTGCCATCAGCTGTGAGCTTACTCAAATTGTAGACGAACCAACTCAGAACTCAGAGAGCGGTGAATTTGCCGCCTTCTTGGATCTTTTTCTAGCCACAAATCCTGACCAGTACTCAATAATTACAGTTGGTCCGCCATTAGGCACTTCCGACCACAAACTTATTACAACGGTTTGTGAACTGCTACTCCTATAGTAAAATCTGGCATTATAATTCTGCAAACTGGGAGGATTAAAGAGAGTTCTACCTGGATTTTCCTTGGCTCGACGTCTGATCTGGCCCTAACGACCCGTCGTCAGTCTGTTGCGAAAAGATTACGCAAGTAATCGCTTCAGGAATGGAAGCATACACCTCAAATTCCATCAAGTTACCGTCAAAAGTACAGCACTGGTTCGACAGCAGATGCGAAAGAACCGTAGGTAGGTAACAACAAGCCTACAAGTACTGACAGCAAAATTAGAGCGCTGTAAGTCGACGTTATTTTACCGAATCGAGAAACGAATGCAAACGTGTGATTGACGTAACTAAGGACAAACACAATCAAAGAACAGGAATAAACTTTTACATTGCCCCAGTGGCTCCAGAAATTTCTGATCGGTAGCAAAGGCAAAGAGCTCCCCATCATATCCAACATCAACACTACCATAACAGAAGTTTCAGGCTTCACCACCGTGACATTCGTAAAATCCTCAGAGAGCTAGATACGCAAAAGGCATCAGGACCGGATGGAATACCTGCCATCGTATTAAAGAACTGCGCCAACGAACTAACATCCATTTTTCTAGAATTTTTTCTCTATCTTACCGAAAAGGAATTTACCGATCTTCTTGAAAAGTCGCCGAGTACAACCTATTCCAAAGAAAGGCAAGAAAACTACGCCCTAAGACTATCACCCAATTGTCTTGTTTCCAATAATTTCCAAAGTCATGAACGTGTAGTCAATCAGCAACTACTCAAGTACCTTGAGACCAACAGAATAATTAGCGATAATCAATACGGCTCCCACAAACAGAGATCGACTGGAGATCTTCTTCTCCTTCTTCTTTGAGTGCCTATCCTTTCCGGATGTTGGCTATCAACCCAGCAATTATCACCTTGTTGACCGCAGCTCGAAAAAGACCAGTGGTGGTCATTGCAAACCATGTTCGTAGGTTTTTCAGCCATGAAATTTTTCTTCGTCCTGGTCCGCGTTGTCCAAGGATTTTTCCTTGTAATATCTGTTGAAGTAACTTGAATCTGTTCGGGTTTCTTATAATATGTCCTAGATATTCGAGCTTTCTGGACTTTACCGTGATAAGTACTTCCTTTTCCTTGTTCATCCTCCTCATCACTTCCTCGTTGGTAACATGATCGGTCCATGATATACGTAGCAATCTACGGTAAAGCCACATTTCAAAAGACTCCAGTTTTTTGCTTGTAGCTTCAGTCAGCGTCCACGACTCTACCTCGTACAAAAGAACGGAGAGCACATAGCACCGCAGTAATCTTATCTTCGTTGTTAAGGTTAGATCCCTGCTTCTAAAAACATTTCTCATTTTTAAGAATATCGCCCTGGCCTTTACTATACGACATCGAATTTCCTGTGAGTGGTCCCAATTGTCGTTAACGGCAGTTCCAAGATAGGTGTAGTTACTAACTCTTTCAATCTGCTGCAGACCTATTGTTATTCTTCGTGCGGCCACTGCGTTTTTACTGATCACCATAAATTTTGTTTAACTTTTATTCAGATTAAGATGTTTGTGTTATTTTGGTCATGATTTCCTGGAAATCTTCCAGGCTGTCCGCGAACACCACAGTATCATCCGCATATCTTATGTTATTAATGCGGTTCCCGTTAATTAGTATACCACATTCCGTTTCCTCACAGGCCTCTTTGAATATTTGTTCGGAGTAGATGTTAAATAATAACGGTGAGAGTATACAATCCTGCCTTACACCGCGCAGTATATTGCTTCTGTTTTCTCTCCTTCCATTCGAACAAAGGCAGATTGGTTCCAGTACAGGTTGATAATTATTCTAATGTCCTTGTCGTCCAAACCAACGTTATTCAGTATTTCAACCATTTTTCCATGTTGAACTGTATCAAATGCCTTTTGATATAAAACAGGCATAGACATCGCAGTTAACATCTCTACTTCTCTGGAACAGCACCTGTATGCAAAATAATGCCTCTCTTGTTCCAACAGCATCTCGGAAGCCGAACTGTGTATTTGACATTTGCTTTTTTTGGGAAGCGTAATTAATTCTGATACGCGCCAGTCTCGAGGGAGATATCCATTATCATAAATGTAATTAAACAGCTTTGTGAGCCACTTGGTGCCTTCCCAGTCGAGGAGTCTCAAGAATTCAGCCCTAATATCATCAGGTTCAGGGGCTTTTCCTACTTTCATTTGCGTGATGATCAGTTTGAACTTCTTCGATGGTGATTAACGGTCCGGTTGTGCAAGTGTGCAGTTGTGGGGGGTTTGGTCTGTTATCTGCAAGAAGTTTTTTTATATATTCTTGCCATGTAAGTATACGAGTTCGTTTGTTTATAAGTAATTTCCCCTGCTGTCTACTAGACTAGCAGACCCGTGGCTTGATGTTTGTAGATACCAGCGGCTTCCTTAACTTTCCAATGAACATTAAAGCTATCATATTTTTATTGGAGAGTTTCTATCTCTTGACATTCTTTGGTAATCCAGATTTCCTTAGCTTCTCTAATTTTTCTTCTGATTTGTTTTTGTAATTTCCTGTATTCGATCTGGTTGACTGTTTTTTGTACTCGTCTTTCCTCCATCATCTGAAGGATCTCGTCTGTCATCCATGATTTTCTTTTAGTGTTTTTTGCTTTTAGGTATTTCTCACTGATTGTACCAATAACTCTTTTTATATGAATCAGCTCTTCTTCTATTGTGTTTGTGGTACTTGTGCCTCCTGTTTCACGAACCGCCTTGGACAACTGGAGATATACTGGCTTATGTCACTCATATATGGAGTAGGGCAATTGAGTAAGTAGCTAATGGGCTTTAGTTCTTGAATTAAGACAATGTTTTTTGGATATAAACGCAAGTCAAATTGCCTATTGCTTAAGTCCCAATTTCGACAAGTTTGGATCCTCATTAACGCTGGATCGAAGGCCAGCGGTATTCTCCATATATCTATCCTGTATAATAAGTGCACTTGAAAAAAGTTATTTAGGACAAAAATTTGGAGAAATGTTGCAGGTGTACCGTAGATCATAGAGACCAACAAGCATTGAAAGCAGCTTTAACCCCCCCCCCCCCCCCCGATTTAGGCAGAATCACCTAATCAAATTCTTCAAATCGATACGTCGCCGACATATTTCTGACTTTCCGTGGAAGATGCCAAAAGCTGGCAGTAACCTTAATCTACCCTGTTCTTGATCATTGCTTATTTTTTGGCGCAAGATTTTCTTGTTATCGAAGGAAAGGGGCAGAACCCCATTTTTATTATTTATCAAATTATTAGTGGCTGCTAAATGTAAAGAAGCAATAGTTCTCGCTTACTCATATTCCGCCATGAAATCAAATTTACTGTCGCTGTTCTAGAGTAAAAAGTAATTTTCTAGAAACGGTACACACGCCTATAATCGGTATGTTAATTGCCAAATAGAAGTGCCTCCTGTTGCCTTTCATCTTCTGATTTGGGTTTCTGCTTTCTTTTTACATATGCTAATGTCTACCGCTGTGCCGTGAAATACAAATTCTAGCATGTTTTTCATTTTAGATGTATCGTAGCCTATCTTGGAAGATTAGTTTTCCTGCTCACTTGTTCGGTCAAGTATCTTAACTTATTGAGGCTAATGTAGGCCGACTCCACGTCTAGGTCTCCTGCCTCTTCTAGAATAACGAAACAGAAGAGATATTTTCTTTATATATCCATAATTCCTTCCGGCTTCGGTTTTAAAGAAATTGTAATTCTCTAAATCGACTACTATTTAACCCTTTGTGTAACCCTTGAATGAGATTTAAATCCTCTCTCCCCTGTAACTGCGCGAGTCTATTGGTCCGTATCCTCTCTTTAAAAATATCCCAGCCTCCAATGCCTATTTTAGAATTCATATTAACCCTCTCTACTTCTGAATCTGTAGGTTCCATTTGAACGGCTGCAGTTTCCTGGGAAGCATACTCAGTCTGCGTCACCAAAAACTTTATAGCTTTTCTGTCGTGCTTCAACTTCCAGTTGTCTGGTCATGTGTGATAGTTCATGTACTTTTAATTTAAGCTATTTGCTTTTACTACAACTACGAAGAATCTCGAGCGATTGCGTTGAATATTTCGAAGGCATTTGACAGAGTTTGGCATGACGGATTGCTCAACAAACTGCCGTCCTTTGGACCTCCAGCCCCTCTCTGCAGCTGGCTTGCCAGTGTCCTTAAGAACCGACCTCTGCACGTTGCGGTTGATTGACACATCTCAGACACATTCACCATAAATGCGGGAGTGCCTCAGGGCGCAGTATTTCATCAACTCTGTTCCTCATCTATTTTAATTACCTGCTGACCGAAACCAATAATCCTGTTTACAGTTTTGCATATGACAGTACCCTTGTCTCCCAATCACCGCAGACAGGAGCAGATTACAACAATTAAACAAGATCTGGAGAAAGTTCAAACCTGTGGCGAGAGGAACTTGGTCCAGTTCAATGCAGCAAAAACTCAAGCAGCCACGTTTGCCAAGAAAGCCAATACGGCGGGCCCTGATATCGTTATGGCAAGATCGACCATTCCTTCATCCTCGTCAATCGGAATACTGGGTGTCTCGGTCAACAGCAATATGTCCTGGCATGATCACGTTGCTAACATCGCAAAATCAGCCTCGCAGAAGCTTGGTGCGCTATTTTGCAACAAAAACTTTGTACAGCGGAGCAGGTACTCTTTCTCTACAAAGCGCAAATAAGACCGTGCTTAGAATATTGCTCACATATCTGGAGTGCCGCACCTAAACAGACCCTAAAGCTGCTGGATTCCATTCAGAAGAGAGTTGTGTGTCTCGTCGGCGACCCGGAGTTGACCCTGGATCTGGATAGTCTGGGACACCGCAGACATGTGGCCAAGATATCCCTGTTTTATAGATATTTTCACGGCAGACGTTCCTAGGACTTGGCCCGCATCATCCCACCCCCAGCAACGCCTGTCAGACAGTCGTAACAGACGGCAAGAGCGCACCCGTTCGTTGGGCAACTGGAAATACCTAGAACGTCGCTTTACAAAGACTCCTTTGTCTGGCGCACTGCATCATTGTGGAACTCACTCCCAAGACATCTGTTTTCCCCTAATTACAACCTACAATTATTCAAGAACCATGTCAATCAACATCTTCGCACACACACCGCTCGTCGAGTGCCATAGGATCTGCCTTCAGAGTGTGCGCTACTGCCATAAAAAAACTTACGGCTTTTGTCACCATTTATGTGCGAAGACCCATTTACAAAAGCTACCTTGTTTTAGCAGGAAATAAGTATATATTCTTTCATTAATAAGATATTACTCTATTTTTCGCGAAAAATTAATATGCTATCTTCCAGAAAATTTCTATATAACTCTCTGCTTCCCACTCTCACATAGCAGCATTTTTATATGCTAACGAATTATATGTATAATAACACGACTTTTCGCAGCCATTAAAGTACTAGGATTTTCGACACAGACATTAAAACAAATCGAATTCAAATTCAAATTTAGGAACAAAACGTTTAAATTATACCTATTAGTAACTGCCTATGGAAATAAATCACGTAACGTAACACAAGTGAAATAACACAACGGACAGGATTGGTATAATCGATCATATTCATCACTAATAGCAGAAAGACAGCACAATTGCCAGATAATTTCATACAAAATAGTTCAATTTCTGCTGAAAATCACGTTGCAGTTTTACGTAACGAAATTGTAGGTTAATTAATTAGATGCCACTGCAAATAAATTTGGCAAAACAGACCGGGCTTATTTGCCTGCATTTAGTGCAATTAGATTTGAATTGAAAACGACCTAATGAATATTTTCTTTAACAATAATGTTAATTGCATTTGAAATCTTTTGAACGAATGGTTTTAGTTAAGTTTAGTAGTAAAACTGTGGTTGACGAATATCAACAGGATTAGCTTGGATTAGTAAAACCTGAAGTAAATGTATTATTACTTTCATCACTTGCCACGATTTTTATTATCACTGTCGATCAATATGGCTGACTTTTGAAGAGTGAACCTTGTCCAATTCCCATCGGCGGATATAAAGAAAGGAAATAAGAATACGTGCAAGTTCTACTGAAAGCTCCCCTAAAAAATTTAAACAAGCCAATCCCACATTTCACTCATAAAATTTGGTCTAGGTGTCCGTACAAATAATTCTCCGGGCTATGAAGACATCCCAGATCCAGACGATTCATATTTTGTGATTTTCTTTATTCAACTACGTCGCACTGCGACATCGGTAGGCGTGCTTGATAGCGTACCGATAATATTTAACATTAATGCATAGCAAGCGGTCTTAACAACAAATAGTCATTCATCACTGATCGATAGCATCGTGGTTTGGAGCACACATCCCTAGCTGCTAGGCACATAAGACTCTAACTTCGACAGGTGCGTTAGTCAAATCTCAAATTAGGACAATTTCACTCCCGACATGTCACAGTCACGCAGATAAATTACTAAAATAATGGAATAAATATTACAGAAAATCAGTTTAGAACCGAAAAAACACGGCACTTTATGCTTCGCCATGAAACAGCAATTATAATAATGACTTTTAGCGAGTTATTCACATGCTTGTTTTCATCTGTTTTATTAAGCCTTAATTAACCTCGTTTCTTCTAAGAAAGTGAAATATACATGATATATATTTTTTAAAATGAATGAACTAGGAGCCAGTTCAAGTGCAAGTATCAAGCGAAGTTAACGTTATTGGCAAGCATATTTTTGAAACAAAATTGGAGTTTAAGCTCTTAAAACTTACTTAATATGCTGCACATATGGAGAGTGCAATATCTAAATCTCTTCAACTGCTGGGGTTTGTAAGGCGTGTAGCCCTTGATTTTTCAAATGTCACAGCTATAAAGCAGTTATATTGTGCGATAATAAGACCCTACCTTGAGTATTCTTCTTGTGTTTGGAATCCTTTTTATAACGTATACACTCTGGGTATCGAGAGAGTACAACATAATTTTTTTAAATTTATTGCCTATAAAAATAATACTCCTGATCTAACCTACTCTCAGGTTGAGTCGCTTATTAATATCAGTCCTCTTAAAGATCGCCGGACTGTCAGAGACCTTAAAATGCTACATAATATCCTACACAGCAAATACCAATGTCCCTCATTGTTGAGTAAAATCGGGTTGCATGGGCCCTCAAGGGATACTCGTTATCGTAGTATATACCGGCGCACAGAACCAATTACGGATTAAACTGTTTTTTGTCAAGGTCTTGCAGACTGGCCAACTTGTCTCCTGAATTGGACTTTTTCTCACCACAGTCGTTGTTTTTTAAGGAGCTGCACAAGGTGTGAGCTTCGTATAGAATTGAAATCTCGGTGGCCTAAGTTATAGTTATAATAATTTTGTAATTTCCCCTTTTTTAAAATAAGTGTCCTTAATAGATAGTTCGCTAAAATGTAAATTTGTAAAGTTGCTTATTAGTATTTGGTGTAGTTCGTTGACTTCGTTTGTTAAACATGTCAATTAGATTAAGTGGATGTTTGCTTAAACTAAATTGTAAACAAATTGTATATTAATGTGAAATTGGGTTATGCCCGTTAATAAATAAATAAATAAAATAAATAAATAAATATGATATATTTACTTTTGTTTAATGAATGCACATGTGTGATAAGACACAGAAATAAAAAGACAAACAATTACAACGATACATGGACACAAATTATTGTAAAATGCAGTAATTTGAGTCCATATCTCGTTGTAATGGTTGGTTTTTTATTTTTGTGTCTTGCGAAAAGAGAGAAAGCGATTACACATGTGCATTCCTTAAACAGAAGCAAGTATTTAATATTAAAAGAGTTTTAAGAGCTTAAACCGCGAGTTTAATTGGAGAAATATTAATATGCTATGTACTTTACCCAATATAAAATATGACGAAATTACTTTCAAGTGTGTATTTATTTTGAAATTTAGTTAATATTTGAACGAAATCCATAAGGAACATTATCTTCTCATTCTTGATAGAATGATGAATGAAAAAAAATATTGAAATAGTAAAATGATGAGAAAAATTGTTAATAGTAGAATGTTAGATGAATTTTAGCTTTGATTGGTAATTAAGTATCTACTCATTTTCTGACCGTTGCACACTACCTTATATATTATTAAACATTATTTTGATTGAAGAAAACTGGCTTAACATCCAAGAATATGTTTCTGCAACATATCCTGATAATAATTTACGTTTTAGCGAAAAATTAACTAAATAATCGTACTTTAGCATTTGCACTTAACAAGAGAAGAGACAAAATTTCTGCTGGAAAAAATTATCGTAATACTCATAACAGATACACAATAAAATACCGAGCCGGGATTCCAAAATACTCTTCATTGTCTACGTTACGTTTGTTTTCTCGTCCATTTGAAAGGCGTAGTCCAATAACAATCATTAGTAGCTCTTGCAAGACCCAAATGTCAATTTAGAGAAAAATATCGTCCGACACAGTTCTCGTGCTAAAACATAATAAAAGAAATTTATTTCAGGACATTTATGTTTCAGTATATTTCAGTGTTGGTGCCAGATGAGGTGTTTTTTCCGGCCATTTTATTTTAGGCCCTTCGCCAGTGGTGTACGGTTGCAGAGTAAAACTATACGAACAAACTGGTTTAAGTAGAAATTTTGACGCATATGTGACAGATAAAGCTATTGTACGCATTGCTGTTATGTAAAAAACTATTGCTGATATTATTATAGTAAAATTGGTCTAACGGTTTATAAAGTAACTAACTAAATTAATCAAACAAACTTTTAAAAAAGATAAAAAGAAAATATGAATATTAGAAAAACAAACAATAAATTAATAATATTCGTATAAAACCATGCAATAAACTAAAATATTAGTGATAACTGTACAAGTCACTCCAAGTACAATAATTATTACATAATTACAATAAAACTTTAATTAGAATTTGCGCTAACCTATGCCCATTTATGAAAGTGTAAATATTTTTTTATTTTCATTTAATAACATAACGGAATTTCTTTTATAAAATCGGTGGCGTCTTGTGGTGTGTAACATGTGATCCGACTGTTCGTTGACTCTTACATGTTAATTTAGTATGAAAACATGTAACAGATAAAGGTCAAATAGAGTCAGTTATTTCACCTTTCATCCTACATCTATTATGCTAGTCCATCAAGCTAAATATAATACTACTTATTCGTTTAGATACCTGCATGGTTGTCGTATGACTGTAGTCTTTCATCGGGCTGTTCCAGAGAAAATTGAGAGTTCTATAGTCGTATACGTAACTTGATTTTCTTGAGCTATTTGATAGGATTGATCGGGTTTTATGAACATTTTTCACTGGCTTAGCACATAATCAATCAATAAAGCGTACTGCGAGGAGACCTTCAAAGTTTCAAGCATTTATGGCAGTGCATTTCAAAACATTCAGTAGTTCTCTTACCTTCCGAATAATCAACAGTCTCATGGATGTCAGAAATATTGGTTTCGGAGTTTGTCGGTTATTTTCCTGGATTTGTTTCAATATTTAATAGGAAAAGTTAAAAATTCAGTCAATGTTTATTTCTGATATGATAACCTTCAGATGAGATGAGACAGATGACTGACAATTATTGGTTGCCTAACTGAAATGTTGCCAAGTGCACGTGTTTCTCTAGCGATCCTCATGCGATTTTGATATGTTTGCGGATCAAGCCAACAAGAAACAACAAAATTTATTGATGTGCTACCATCAGTTTGATGTTAAACGACTGTCTGAGCTTTCGCTTAATGTAAGCAGGCAAGATGATTTAGTGGTTGCGTTGTGTTCCGTAAATTTGGCAATACCGCTCGGTTGTTTCGCAGCTGGTTCAGCAGAGACGCAGGTTTTTGGTTAAAGGTACGTTTAAGCGTGAATTATTGTGCCGCGTATTCATGCGTTTAGCGATGTCAAGAGTTTAAAATAGCCGCGGGCTGGAATGAGGTGGTTTCTGTTTGATTAGTCATTGTGGGTAATGGTTTTATCTTCGGTTTTCTTTATCCTGCCAGAAATACAACCTTAGGTACGTTTTATTGCATATTGAAGATGTTATTAACTTTGGTGGCAACCATCTTGTTATATTTTACGTGGTGTCGCAGGACAATGTAAAGCTGTCCTATTGGTAGATTTTTTTCTGACCCTTAAACATTGAACTTGGCGTTCGAGGTGGACGATCTTGACTTTACCTCGTGCCCTTTCTTGAAAACCCCTCCTAAGAGGCGATAGTGCGTAGGTCTGATAAAAGTTTTAAGAATTTCTAATTCGCTCTTACGGGGATAATCTTATTTCGGGCCAGAGAAGTTGGCATAGTTACCAGTTTGGTGGAGTAAATTAATTGACTGTGGATATGTTGGATTTTGCCTGAAGCCAAGACCTTTTTTGGTAACTGACCACGTGCGGAAGATTCCGGAACAAAAAACGCCGTATTTTCCCTCAAGGAGTGCCTGTAGGAGAGAGCCTTGCTCCCATTCGTCATCACCACCAAAACCCTACGTAGCCAGGGTTTTTATTTGGAGCGAGTTAAGTACCTAACCAAGTAGCTACCAGTCAGTCCGGTTGATTGTTTTTAGTACCGACTGCAGCGGCAGAGTTACTGAATATCCAGGTGGACACTACCTTAAATGCCGATGAGAGTTTATAGGTCCCAAGGCGCCTAGCAGCCTGGGCTCAGAAGGCCGGAAGTCATATCGGCGAAGACCAGGTAAGATAAGTGTAGTGGCTGGGTATTGTACTATGTACACATACCTTTTGTGATGTTTTCACATAATGTTATTTGAGTGTTTTTAGTATTTTCAGCGTTGTCTTAGATTGCGTGTTTCACTTCTTTTTGGCGTTGTATTGATATAAATATTTTTGGAATCGTTTAGGTGTGAGCATAGCTTGCCAATGCTAATTTAAATAAGTACACCTCTGGTAAGGATACTATTTACTAATGTGGATCCATTAATGCCCATACTTTTTTTCCATATTATATGTCCCTATTCTTACAATTTAATATATATCGTGGTAAATGATTAACATTGTCGTTCTGACTGAGTAACTATCTGGATATAACAATTTTACGTAATTGTATTAGTATATTTCATAACTGACTCGTTAAGTTTTATTTATATACAACTGCGGACACGTATACCATGGTAGACGCGCACAATGTTTAGTAGCAATAGGTATTATACTGATAACCCCCTAACAAACCACTTACTAGTATGATGTGTCGATAGATACCTTATGCATATTGCGTTTATCATTAAGTCGATGAAATTGATTTTGGATCTTTCTTAATCATTTGTTATGTTATATTGTTACTTCCGATATGATCTAGTTCTATATTTGTGAGCATATATCAGGTTATTATTTGTTTTCAATTAAGCTCTTTTATATTTTTTTATATTTATATCATTTTGTTTATTGAAAGAAACACGACAACACTCGAACGTCAAACCTAACGAGCATCCAATAAGCTTACCGTGTTTTATTTGCTCTGAGATACCTTAACCAGACAAGTGTAGTTGATAGTCGTTCGATTTTTGAGTCGCCCTTAAGGCTTCTTAAATTTTATAAAATATATACTTGGTATGAGTGTAGTGGACTGTAATCCTAGAGCATTCGCTGTCGTTTTATTGAAGCAACTAAAGTTTATTCCTGGATTCTTCAGTTAGTTTACTTGTTTTCTAGTAATTTAAGAATTCAAAACTGTTTTTTTTAGTTTAGCTTTCTTAGAAGAAGCGGGGTTGATTAGAGCTTTTAAAGTGTACACAGTTGTGACAATAATCATGAAGACCAACTCACTATATGTATTTTGGATCGATCAACACTACCTTCTTGCACTTGTCACGACATGGTGGAAGCTGATTGTGGTCATATACCATATTAAAATGCCGTATAATTTATATCGCATCCAATTTTAATAAGTTCTTTGTGCGGCTATAACACTTTGGGAATCATCTGGACTTGACGTTTGCCTTGCGCCGGGCGTAGAGGCCATATTTTAGCGACACTCTCGGTCGACCAACTAGAGATGTGTGTTCCGAAATACGATATTATCGACCTGTGATTTCTAGACATTTGGTATTTGGAACTGCTTGTTGTTAACTAATATTATATATTACAGGTACGAATTTTATGGATGAAAAGAATTACAGGTACGAATTGTATGGGTGAAATGTAGGTGGCAGGGATTGGCTAGATCTCCAATTTAATAATAAAAAGAGGTTCCCTCATGCCTGGTAACGTCCCCAAAAGTTTATCATTACTTGATATAATTTTTTGAACACAAAATTAATGGCGCATGCCCAGATAGTCATTAACTACTAAACATATTTGAATCCCTAGAATATTTCTTGGCAACGCATATTTTTGTGATTGGTTGTAGGTAACTCATGGATGATGGATTAGTAGTCAATTAACGCGAATAATGGGCACTGTTACTTAATCGCAAATAAAGCTGTTATACGCAATTTATTTAACAGTCATAGAAAAATGTAATTTTCCTTGCTTATCATCTAAACTCATCAGTTTTTCATCTCGATACGCTCTATTAAACTGGCCCGTTATTAATAATCGATAAATATGTGATAACAACGAATAATACCCATTTAAAACCACAACAAATTGGACTCTAATTCCCGCCGAATTCATTGCAATTATCCGTTAATAGTAATTCACTAGAGCGCATAAAATGTCTGCTCAACCCAGAGAGTAATCCTGGCATAATTCAAATTATGAAAATGACGTCGGTAATGATCTTATAAACGAATATGCACAGTTTATGGAATATGGTTTTATTGTGGTATGGGCGATATTAATATTCCTTGATCAAAAATGCTGTATATCATATTAATATATGCACAAGACCTCTTCTTCTAAAGCAATATGTATATGCTTTCCCTTGGGGGATATAATATACTTAAAAAGCATGATCTATCGGAATAGAAAAGAGACATAGGATTTAAATAGGGAATAGCGTTCAATATGCGTATTCCTATTTCACCAATTATAAGATCGAATGGAATTGAGGTATTTTCTTACTGAGCGTGAATTAATGGCCCTCTCCGAGTATAACCCATAAAAAAAACACGGCGGCACTGCCTTCATCCCAGTAATTTTATTATTATTTCCGTTTCTTTATACTTTCGTAAGGTGCTCTCTACCTTATTTATTTCATTGTAAATATGAAGTTCTTATACAAATTCGCGTTAAATGAGGCATAGTTTTAACACGAGCCACATAAGCGAATATTCTTGAAGTCATGTTTAATTTAATGACGTTGTTTGCGTTGGCATCTTTTATTATGACTACTAAAATGAATTTAGTGCTTATAGCTTTTGGAATGGTAAGTACACAACAGCACGTCTAAAGTCCTTTAAAATCTAACCGGTAAATGATTGTAATCGAATTATTCCTACTAATGCTATTGAATTTAAAATAGTACCACGAATATTCTATATGCCGTACTTCATCAGACAATAAGCGAACTAGCAATATATAAACTTCAAACATGATATATAATAACATCAAAACCTTAGCAAAACATCATAATATCAATCAAGATGACAGTAGTGCATACTGTCTCTCCATAACTAAATTTAATGCCTCAAGATTCAGTTGCAGTAATCCTCTTTGTATGCAAATAATGGATGCCTTATCCCGCATTTGTCTCCAAACAGTTGTAACAAATCGGCTAGCTTAACTATCTGCACATGAATCAGGCTAAATGTAATCTTCAAGTGAGGCTTCGTTGTCCGTCTAAGGATGAGTCAGCTAATATTCAGGGGATGCATTTTTCAAATCTCTCACTAAAAAAATAAAATTCAATGCTTGAAAGGAGGACTATTCAGTAATCGTAAAAATTCAAAAATATAGTTTACATTTAATGTTTATATAATATTCTTCAAGTTCAAGTTCAAAATTAGTACAGGGTGATATTTATTTAGTAGTTTATGAATTTTAGTAGTTCACATGTTCCCCCGCTCTCTAAACGTTGGTCCCCAACGTTTACACGGCCTCTATTGCTTTAAAAGGAAATACCTCAATTAGAGAAAACCTGTCGCATATTACAACATCATATTATAACTATACAATACAAAATATCATCAGATCCTTTGCTTTGTTATTTCCTTCCTAGCCTCCACTGCACTCTATTTCTTAGCATTGTTTTACATCCCTTTACACAATTTGAGGGTTTACCCGTGAGAGTCTATGGACCTCCACTGATAGTTGGTGTATACATGTAACAAAAAGAAAATTATTTTTGTAAATTATCTTAAAACAATTACAACTCTAATTCTAGATTTTCAAAATACAAAGAACAAATAGTATGTAGAATTCGACAATATTCAAAGAGGGTCGTTTGCATTGAAGTTTTACTCATCCTATTTCTACGACTATATTTAGCAATGTTCATTTATACCGTTGACTGGCTAATATTGGCCTATTAGTCAGTCAACGTTTAGACACAATTTATCGACTTTTTATAAAATACTGATATTTGTATCGGAATGATATCTTGTTTGCTTTAAATAACTGCTATAGAATTAGCCTACATGGGATGCGTCCACCCCATGATGGTTGATCTTTGAATTATCACCTTTTTATCATAATTTGCTTGTCTTAGTAATATTCACAATTCTAATTCTAGATTTACGAAAAAAAATAGTTTATAGAACTTGTTTTTTAGGTATTCTAGAATATTCAAAAGACGGTCCTGTTTTTATATTGTTTAGTCATAGTCCCTTAAATATTAGTTCTATTTAAATAAAAAATACTTTCGAAGAAATTACCACATGTTAATGAGAATAATCTTTTCTACTCTCTTTCAAGTTAAACACCTCTATAACATTCTTTTTTGCCATTTCGATGCTTATACATTTATAGTGCTTTCAAGTATCATTTACAAGCAGCTGAAAAATACCCTAAATATTTACCATCAATCCCCATATTGTTCAGCTTTCCATAGAGTCGCAGTAGAGATTCTTGCTTTAATACTTTCAGTTCTAAAGGAGATTTTCTGCATTACCAGCACGTAACGCTAAAGGTTCATTAGGTTGGATTCTTTACTAGTAGGTAATAGTTATTGTCAAAGGGCTTTCTTTATAAACCTTGGCGGAAATTCTTATATTTAAGACCAAAATTTATAGTACTTTTTAAGTATAATTTACACCCAGTTTCCGAGCGCGAAGCATATTATGGCAAATTGCCTAAACGTGTTGCACCAAACTCCTTGCGAACTTATATCATACTGCACAGTAATTTAATTCGAGTTAATCCGATTCATATACAAACAGATGCCACCATATCCGGCAGCCATTTTCTAATGCTGGTGATGGATTACCTCGAAATAGTCAAGTACGCAGAGTTCAGCGAAACTGCAGCATATTCCTAGGAAGTGTACTTAGGATTTGCAGCAAGTGTGCTTAATTATTTTGTTGTACATCTCTAACGAGTAATATGAGCGACGCGAGAGTGTCCTTTAAACTTTCGGCGACCAGTTTATTAAATTGCCCTTTGTATTCACCCAGTAACTTTGCATGAAATGAAGTGTTCTATTGTTAGATTGATAAATTCGATGTATAGAATAACTGTTCATGCATACTGCATACGGGATGATGCTCCTAACTTAAAGACAACATTTTGTAAAACTTTTAGCAAAAAAATTATGAGATACATCAATAATGAATTGTGCCTAAAATCTTGCATGTCTGCATATGCCAATGGGAAACAATATGTTTAGGATGTGCATTTTAGCAAAAGTTCGCTAGCCTCGATAATTTTCAAAATTAGTTCTTATATTTTCATTTTCTTTGCCAAAATGATCTTTCATTTGTTTTTAATACATAAGTACAAGCAAGGTACTGAGTACCTACTGATAATTTTATTACCTCTTATTTTTGCTCAACGAGAATTTTTTGAGTACGTTTGGTATGAATTTAAACGATTACCATGTGCAGTCAAAACATAGAGCTTGAAAAATTAGAGTGTCATCGTAACACATATTGATATCGTCATAAAATTTTACTCCCCTATAATAAACGTCTTCAGAAAACTCGTGCACCAGTGGTTGATATTTGAATTGTTTGGAAATATTTTAAACGCTCGATTTCCTTATATCATATTTATTAGCTAATTATATTAAATTCACATATGAATTTCCGACGGCATTTAACTTGAAATTTGGATTTATTGCACGCCTGCCAAACTTTGTTCTACCTCGGTCAGATTCAGCTTCTTTTGGTATCAGCAATATTGGGACTACTAGAAGATTTTTGCTATAATCTTATGGCAATTGCCCACAGTAATAGGGCGCATTAATAATATCAATTTAAATAAAATGAGCGTCATAGATTGTTAAATTATGATAAGGAACTTTTATCTTTGATAATTTCTTTAGAAATAGGTGGCATATTTATTTTTGTGTTAATAGGACTTAGAACATCCTTAGTGTAACCTATAGCAAGGAAACAACCAACAACAAGAGATATAAAGAAATGACTGTTTAAATTAGCAATAAAATGTTTAAAAACTTAGTTAGTTGGTTTGGCTATTTATTTGTTGAATTTTAGCATAGGAGACTGAAACTGGGGCTATCAGTTGTAAGTAGCGAAAACCATTTAATATGTTTTTGCTGCTAGTGTTATCCATAGTGTTACTATAGATTTTTTCGTTTTGGGGAAGACCAACGTTACGCTTATTTTATTATTTTTTTATATTTGGATTTCGCTACCAATCAATCATTCATATTGTAGTCGTGTTAGTTAAAGAATACTAAATTCAGTGTCATATTCCTGTATTTAAAAAAGGCAACAGACAAAATAGTGAAAATTACGTCCTGTCTCACTTTTGCTTTCAGTGTCAAAAGTTTTTTAGCGAGCCATTTATGATAGAATGTTGGCATTTTTTAATTCTTTTGACATGATAAACCATAAACATGTCAACCGAATTGGTCATTTTTTATGCCATACATCTACGATAATGTGGATAAAAATTGCGGGGTTGTGTATCTTTATTTTGACCTCGCAAAAGCTCTTGACACGATAGACCACAAATCGCTTCTTTTGAAACTGCAGAGCTATGGGATACGTGGAGTTTGCTCGAACACAGATTGTCTGTATAACTGATAATGATTAAAAATACTATTCCAAAACTGCTGCGATTGAGCGGAAGGGGGGGGGGGGGTTACCCCAGGGCTCCATTCTTGGGCCGCTTCTCTTTATTTTATACAGGGTGTTTCGGGAGAAAAGGGATATATTTTAAGGACGTGTTTGGGTTGTTAAATTAAGAAAAAAAGATCATATAATCATGGGTCCGGAAATGCTTTCTTTCCGAAATACATGGTGTTAAAAAAAATTGGAAAATCAGTTTTTCTTAAAAATCTCGAAAACTATTTAAGGTTTCACATTAAAGAGTCAATTCTAAAGAAAAAAGTTCTCTTTAGTTTACATGGTTGCAGAGATCGTTTTCGAGTTATAATCAAAATTCTGTGCAGGCATTTTCTGAAAAACCTAATCCCAAAACAGTCTGCACTTTGATTACTACTCGAAAACGATCTCTCCAACCAAGAAAACTCAAGATACATTTTTTTTTGAAATTTACTCTTCATTAAGAAAAATAAGTACCTATTTTGAAAAAAAAAACAGATGCGTAGGTACCATTTTATAATGTTATTCTTTTGATATCCTGTATCTCGGAAAGAAAGCATTTCCGGACCCATGATTATATGACCTTTTTTTCTTAATTTGACCTGCAGAACACGACCTTAAAATATTTTATTAAATGAAACACTCTTTGTATTCCATGCATAAAATTCTAATCCAAATGGACATCTAAACTAGCGTAACAGAGCGCTTTCGGCCGGAGCCCTCATCAGTGTTACTTGTTAGTGGAACAAAAAGACATATCCACGAAGAGGCACAAACTACATCAAACTATAACTTTCACATCAAATTTAAATTACATTGCTCTCCAAGACTGAATGCAGCTAAGACCGGAATTCTGATTTCTTCAAAGCGAGAAGGCCGGGAGTCCGTTCTTGTAAAATTGAATAACAAGTCTATCCCTGTAACGAAGTCATACCTGTTTCTGGGAGTTACATTGGATTGTTGCCTACCTTGGGAAGGTCATATTGATCGGTTGAATTCAGGGCTTAGTAGTGCATGTGCAATCATTCGTAGCTTAAAAAACATTATTTCCCTGGACTGTATTCGTTTTTATTATTTTGCCTATGTCCATTCATTGATCATTTATGGTATTTTTCGTGGAACTCCTCAAGTGTGGCTTAAAGAATCTTTGTTATCCAACAAAGGATTATTAAGTGCATGTTGGGCCTACATCCTCAAACATCGTGTAGAGAACACTTTAAAGAACTGGACATAACGACAGTTCCTTCATTGCATCTTCTTTGACTGGTTATGCTGGTGAAAACAAATCCAGATCGTTTCTTGCTGAATCGTGAGCTTTATGATGGAGGTAGTGAGTTAGTAACTAAAGGTGGAAATGGTCCACGTCTCATCATTTTATGAAAGAGGTCCATACTATATGGCAGTATGTGCTTACCGCTCACTACCAGAAACAACAAGACATATAGTGGGTGTAAAAGCTTTTAGAAAGGCTGTTATACAACATGCTAAACAAGACTGTTGTTATACATTTAGTTTTTGAAAAAAAAGTTCATTTTTGATATTGTCATTTTTAGTATTAATATTTTAAATGTGATAATGTTATATTGTCTGTATTTAGTATTGAAAGTTTTGCTATATTGATAAAAATTTATTTGAACTTAAATTTGAGGAATGTGTATAATATTCATATAGGTATGTATAGGTACATGTAAAGATATATTTTCTCTGCAATAGTGCAATATGTATGTTATGTTTTGTGGCGTTGTTTTTTTACTTGATGTGTAATGTGCTGGCAATAAAGATAATAAAAAAATCATCCTTGTTAGATACAGGAAAGCTTACATTTTTTTTTTGAGGATATGTTTATGGCAGGCTTCTTATAGAGTGAAAACTGTAAAGCTCTGGTATCTTAGCATTAAAATTTCCAAACATTTTGTTTCTCTTTTTGGTGTAAAATTTATGTTAGGATGTATGTTCATGGATTTATTGACTAGTCTTTCGGCTCCTTGTGAGTTGCAATATAGAAAATTGATAAAACAATCCATCTAAGCAAGATAAGCAACGCGATAAATTCCGCTAAGACTAGGAAAAGGTGTCTTTTTATGCTTAGATCACCTGATTTTTGTTGTCTATTTCAGACGTAGGTGATGCCATAAAGAGACTGATGACACTAAGAAAAGCAAGTAAATAGTTGAGTGATAGAGATAAATTACTTACCATACATTTTGGTCCGAAATTGTACTAACAAACCAGTTAAAATATTGTTTTCATCCAGTTTCATAGAAGGAAAGCAAGGTTTAAAACTGGTTTATTGGTGAAGGTCTAGTGGAGATGCCTGGGGTTGATGAAATTGCACGTGTCACTTGAATAATGTGTAGTTTCAACCTTTAATGGACTTTTTGGGTAATCCAAAAATACAATAATTTACAAGTGCCTTCGTGAGAAAATGCCCAAGACGACGAAATAATTTCTCCATGGATAAATAGATAAATCGTTTGACTTGCGAGATAGATAGAAAAAAAATTACCTGAATTTTAAATGCTTTTGTATAAAACTTTCTTAGGATGGGGCTAACCTAAATAAATGGGGTCTCCTTTCGTTTTAGATACCTCAGCTGTTATTCTCTCTCTGAAAACAGGTAATAGAAACCTACATTTATAAAATGAGAATAAACCAATACACTGAGATATTTAGTTTTTTTTATATCAACTGAAAATCCTCACTCTGTCCTTTCTTAAATAAGAAACAACGGATAATCTTAATTTAAAATTAAGTTAAATTTAATTTTCTTCATATCAGCTTAGCTCATCCAGCTGGCTTCGTTGAATGATTACGTTGCATCTGGAACATGTGCAGTTGGCGTAGAGCATTAATGCTGCCCAATCCATCACCAGCGTTCCACGATAACTGTAAGATAAGGCGTCTCAAATTTGCATATAGACAGAGCCGATTCCATTTAAACTAGATTTCGAAAATTTAAGATTTCATTAGATTTAGAGGAACCAAAACTCTGTTGCGATGATATCCAGACGCTTGCTATTTTTCTACTACTGAATGCATACAAAAATAGCTGGACTGCTTTGGGTATGGCTATTATGAATATGTTTCTTATAAAACGCATATTATTTAACTTAATGAATTTGGAGCTAATAAAAATATTGCTGTAACTCTCTCGTAAATAATTGAACTAAAAACCTTACTTGTTTAGTTTAGTTAAGGCATAAGGCAAGATGCTAATTTTAGCAACCTAAAAGAATGCATGATGAGGTTTATGTTAGGTTGACGACTAAAGATTAGAAATCGCAATGGAGGCTTTAAAGCAGAGATATTATTTAGAACTAATTTAACTGAATTGACCATGTCGCATGAATGACAGGTTGAGGTAGAACAGCTAGTAGAGAAGCACCAGAAAATTAAGCTAACTATGGAAAAAGAGTAGATTACAAGTAGTAAAAGTAGTAATGATGTTGAGGATGATAAATATTGTGCAATGCTTATTTATCTAGTATGGTGATAATCTCGACAGCACGAACTTACTTTTAGTTTATATAATCCAAAAATAGTTCACAAAATCTATAAAGTTATACGCGTTTAAAAATGGAGTGAAAAAACTGCAACGAAATGGTTGAATGGACATTGAACAAAATTTCCACAATATTAGTGTAATATTTAAAAATATATACTTATTTAAGGCAATAGAAAATTGTAGCGATATGCATGAAGGACATTATAGTTGATACATACAAGTATGCAATATATCTGCATGAACCGTCTGCAGGTACC
>MU182607.1:233348-245926 GCA_016904865.1 Pissodes strobi | reverse complement strand
GTACGTGATGAATATAGGCAGCCAGAATATTAAGCTCTAGGGATGGACGGACTGGTCTATTTTATGTCATTTACGTTCGTGATGCATATTTTGAAATATTATGTAGTAAAAGCCAAATTTTACTTTGTGCTGCGTAGTATATTTTAATAAATATTATAAAATGACTTATATGCATTATTCAATAAAATAAAATACGTTTTAAAAAATATGAGGCACAAGTAGATTAGAATATTATTTATATGTACTATAGGAGCACATACTAAAATCTAAAAATACTTGAAAAGTTTCATAACTATATTTAAAAATAGATCTTAATTAAATCCTTAAATTGTTGTTTGTTTTTTTTTAATACCCCCAACGTAATCTGCAGGATGCTCCAGATCATGTTGAGAATCACGTGAAAATAACCTCAAATTCAACCAACAATTTATTCATAATTTTGTTAGTTATGTTGGTAAAGCTTCTGAAATACTTATTAACTATATCAAAGATGCACAAAATACTATTTTGTTGTCTGCAATTAAGCTTTATTTTAAAATTATTATTAAAGCTTTTCTACAGCAAAGGTATAAAATATCTTATAAAGAAATTAAGAAACCATTTTGGGAAGGTTTCCGAGACTAAGCTATAAATTATGTTACCTTATAAAACTAGTTTATTTTAAAACTCTTTTTTAGTCACCCTATTATAAATTATTATATATTAATTTAAAGACAAAGCCGCCAATTTGTTACAGTTCAACCCGCTTTTGCTAATTCACGATGTGTGTAGTAGAGTAATAGAGCTGCTTTAAGGTATAAAATGAAAACTGAAAATTTCGACAAATAATGAGTTTGTTTCATCCTCCTCGGACAAAGTTTAGATGAGAAATAAAACTATGATGGAATATTCTTGGTGATCTCTGCACACTGGTTCACTACTTTAAGATCTAACTATGGTATTGCTTTACTTAAAGTTTCCACAGATCTATTTTAGCTTTGACTTTGTTACTTTAGAATAAGCACCCATGGACGCATCCGCAAATTAATGCATATGGGTGCTGGTGAATAAGCTTAGGTTTGGGAGACTCAATCCAGAGGTGACCAATCCAAAGGAGAACTTAACCGCCAGTTTGAAGTTCGGATTATAGATTTAGGTCATCCAAAGGTGCCTCCGCCTGTTTCCTTCCATATGGGCACTGGATGAGCGGATATGGTGTGAGGTAAATTCTGACGGACTGAGGGTTCTCTGCTTTAACATTTTTCAAGTTCATGTTCAAACTTAGGATAGAGTGATAATTATTTAATAATTCACACACTTTAGTAGATTAGAATATTACAAAAGGCGGAAATTATTACGCGGCCAACAAAATGGAATTATCAAGTATTGATGTGTCCATTTAGTGAGTAATAATTTGATATTCTTTAGCTATTACATGCCAAAATTTTTTTTAAAAAGATCTTTTTTTTAATGTCAAAGTGTAAAAACATTTTGAACTAGACATAGTTTTTCACAAAAGCGAAGAGAGAGAAATTTAACGTATGTCAACTATCTAGGGATAGAATGACAGTTTTATGTCCCCGCCTTGGTGAGAGGTATGAGCGAATTTTTCGGCGACTTGGGTTGCTTAAACAGCATTTTAGACAGTTTAGGCAGCTTTTTAGATAGGTAACCTATTTAAACGATTGTCTAAGTGGTATAAAACGTTGTTTAAGCTGTTTGAGCAGTCCGAGTCGAAAACGTCACGGCTTGCTTACGCGCAACCTCCACCGCCACGGTGGGCGTAGAACTGTCATTCTATATCTACTTAAATAAGATGCCACATATGTTGGGTGTTACTTCTAAATTCGGATGGAAAATAATTGAAAGTATTCTAATAAAAAATTATAATCAAGAAGAGACATTCTATATCTACTTAAATAAGATGCCACATATGTTGTAACCGTAATTGGCTCTCTTTTTGCTGTTTATTCAATCCTAAAACACGGCTTTGATCGGGTGCGGTGTTGTCAAAGTGTACTTTGGTTCTCTAAAATGTTGTTATTTGTAGGGCCGTAAACAATAAGTCACAATTAATTCATTACAAAAATACTTTTTTGAATTAATGAATCATATGAGGATCATTACACAAAATTTAAATGTTTTTGAGCTAAGTTTATATATAGGGCTACCTCCAAATTTTGAACACATTTTAAACAAAATATACTCGTTCTTTATAATGCAACCTCAATGATTCATCGACAATTTAAGCCTCTTTTAAGATACCCACCTGCCTCGTATTAATTTTGTAATCCACGTTGTCATATAATGTATAATATTTTAATAATTTTGAATTATTTCAAGTTTGAATTTGCAACACGACTTTCTTATTAATTTTAAAAAGGAAAGGTTTTTAATTAGAGCGAACCTAACACCGGAGAGCAATGTGTCCAATACCCGGCTCCATATGTGGAGTTCGTGAGCGCCATCAGTTCTGCCGGCCAAACTGGAAAAGCTCCACTGGTATTATGCGGAGTTGTTAGGCATGTTTTATTAAACAAGAAGATAAATAATAAAGGTAGATAAAAGCAATTAAATCATTAAATTAGACCAAAAAAACTTTAGCAATATTTATCTCTCTTGAGTTGGAGGGTTGCCTGGAGGATCAACTGCCTCGGTTTTATAAGGTGAGCTCGGAAAGCCTCTAGAAATAATAGAAAATAGCCTTTAGCGTCATGGCGACCATGTGCAACAGGCAATAAAAAAAATAATTCTAGAAAAATCTTACCTTGTGCAGTATTAAAATCCCGATAAATCGCCCTAGAAGGGTAGTATAAAATGCAATACTAAAAGCTGAGTCACCTACAACTACACTTCAGCAAAACACTTCCTTTCTTCCCAGTAGGAATTTCTAGAAGCACGAGATCATCGGTTTCAATCAATTTGCATTTGCAATTTCGAAGGAATTTAGAGGGAAAAACGTCAGTGAAGAAAAAAAATTGTAGTGCCAAGAGCGTCTATCGAAATGAAGAAATAGACGATATGAGGATCTATGGTAATAAACGAGGACTAATCATTGTAGAACGACTGCGAAAGCAATAACTAATGAACTAAAATTAAATTTTTCAATAAATAATAGGAAATATCCCTAAAAAAATCATAAATCCTTACAAATCCAAATCGACTGAAACAATTATGGAAAAATAGCCCATTGCTAATATTCAAGGCTACCAATCGAATATTACAAAACTTACATCATGCCACTTGAAGATATAAAATAGAAATCCCAAATCTCAAAGTCCACAACTGTCGGTAAGAGGGAACTACAAAATAACCTCAATATCCACTAAAACATAAAAAAGGAAAACAAACATTGACGTTTGGGAGAAAATTAAGGAAAAATAAGGGAAAACTACGGGGAAATATGTGAGGAATACGCCCTAAATCCCTAGAGCACTATGAGAAGACACAACAATGAGTAATCTATGCAGAGATCAACAAGTCTTAGAAGAAAATAAGCAATAGATACTATTGAAGAGAAAAATATTAATACCTAACAATTATTCTCGAATTAACAGGTAAATAATAAAGCAGCAGCAGTATCTGAAAGCAAATCAGTGACCCCAACTAGTTAAAGCCATATCCGTCTGAGATTAGAAGCTAAATATTCAAACCGATAGTAGCATAAGAATTTGACCGATCTAACGAGGATCAAAGGTAAGGTATTAACTCAGATCTTAAATACAGAACTGCAAGTAAACATAGTTATTGTAATATAACTAAGCAAAGTTAAACTAATAACACAATATCTTATTTTAGTTGTTTGATAAACCTAAGCGAGATAGTAGGTTATCCACTAAAATAAAGGCAATCACAAAGTGTTGGAGGACAACATAAGAAAAATGATGATCAGAATAGCCACTTGCAGGTATTATTAATCGTATTGATTAATATGAATAAATGCTGCAACTGGAAGTCCACTAAACTTATTGACAATAAATCAAATAAATGAATTTATAATTCATTAACCGAAGAGATTAATACTCAATAATTCTAACCACAAAATATAGAATCTTTTGTTGCTAAATGCGGCAGATAAAATAAAATTTATTATCTTTTATAGTGGCAAAATCAGACTTACAAATTTAAATAGAACCCATGTTTTCGCCAAAAAAATGTATTCTAATCTGATGGTTTTTCGTATTAATATAAATTATTTAACTAATCGATATGCTTTACGCCGCTGTAAATATCAAAGAACTTGAATTGTTAGGACCTTGGACAGGGACTCTGTATTCGTTGTGACGCATTGGGTGTTACTTCTAAATTCGGATTGAAAATAATTGAAGATATTCTATAAAAAAAAGATGATAATCAAGAGCAGGCATTCAGATAACTCTGAAAAACATTAGAAATTGCGAAAGCTGCGCCATATGCTCTGAAACCCTCATTGAAAATTTTACCATTCCAAAACTGAAAAAAATATGTCCCAAAAACGTGTTCCCTATTTTAATTAAAATCAAACCAAAACAGTTAACCAACGATTAAAAAAGTATTTCCAAACTGGATAATTAAAGTTGGTTTTAATTTTAAACGAGAAAATATCTAAAACTTTTTAATGGATCTGCCGGATATTAGATTTAAGAAGTTTTCATTTATGGATTTCTAAAAAAACGTAATAACTGAATAACTTTTTCAACGGGTGCTTTTAGATGAAACTTGGTTTATTGGGAAAAGTAGTGACAGAAGGATGGACTAAAATTCGTCCAGTGCAAAAAAGTGCATATTTCAATCTTTTTATTAATTTTCAAAGCCGTATTTGCTCCGTTTTGCAATTTTTATACAATTTTAATGCCTTTTCGATAACTTCATGATGACTTCGATGTTGCCATAGTTTCTGTATTTGTTTCTTCATAGCTGCACTATTGCAAGTTGTGATTTTTAAATGTAAGTTTAATATTAATTCAGGTTTTTGTATTGCCTTAAAGATGCTTCTTTGAAGCAAACAAAACGTCAAGCCCTAACATAGGCTTAAGGGCCGGGATAAGTCGAAAAGAGATGTGTCTTGTCTTGAATGGACCATTCTATTTGCCATATTTTAATTATAACAAAGTGGTAAGCGATTTGATTACTATGGTATGGTCGAAATCTTTATGTATCTATGCCATGTCAGATTAAACTAAATTGCTATATATAATATGCATAAAACTAAGTTTTTTAGTTACCACACTATAAATATTTTTCGAAATGGCGGAGGTTGTAGTCGCTAGCCGCTCATTCAGCTGTACATATGCCTGACTCACTCAGCCATTTGTAGTTTTGTTCTTTTTAAAGGCGTGGGTTATTATGGCAGTTAGAGCGGGCGCCAGTGAAAAAGCTTAGAAAAATTAGAATGAGATTGAATTATAGCCTAAATACAGTTTCCAAAATAAACACCAGGAATACAAACCAGTTTATTTAAAAAATACTACTTGGATAGAACAATCTACTACAAATTTAGAAGATTTCTGATTACTGATGGTTAATATTATGCTAAAAAAATTATGGAATGTCACTGAAGCCGACCTATTTATGTCACTGGTGGTAATTAATGTTCAAATTACAATTATATTAATTGCTATGGTAATTAAGTTTCATCTTGAAGCTAATACTAGAAATTACAATAATCAAGTATCGATTATACGATTTAGGCCTGGTACTCACTGCGATTAAACTTCAAATGGAAAAATGTCACTAGTTATGGTACTTTAGCAAGTCTCTGATGAATAACTTACTATTTCTAATTACTATATAAAAGTCTCAATAAATTACCTCGATACTACTTAACGAGAAGAGTAACTGTTATCTTTAAATATGTA
The DNA here is from genome assembly GCA_016904865.1 of Pissodes strobi. Classification (NCBI taxonomy): domain Eukaryota; kingdom Metazoa; phylum Arthropoda; class Insecta; order Coleoptera; family Curculionidae; genus Pissodes; species Pissodes strobi. The sequence continues at coordinate 240,110 of MU182607.1, read as the reverse complement.
ACAATTTATATGTAAAAATTAGGAAATATATATCCACTAAACTACGCTTAGTTTATTCCCTTGGCAGCTGGAATATAGAAGACTTCTAAAATGTCTTCAAAATGCTAAGCTAAAAGAGATTTACTGAATAAAATAAATAGAAATATAACCACATCAAGTAAGGAGAGTTGAGCTCAAGTCTACCGATATAGGAGCAAGAGGTTCAATAATAGAATTTAAATAGTGTTAATCGATAAAAGGTATGCAGGGCTTTAGAGGACTACCTTTTACAAAAATTAACACTAGATAAGGTTAGAGAACTGAACCTCAGTATCTCTTGAAGTAATATTTCAGGTAATACTTCTCGGTAATTGTCTTTAGAGTTCTCAATAGGAAAATTTAAGATATTAGCACGATAGAGCAAGAACTAAATTATGGATACAGGTAGGGCTAACACTTAATAATTTAAATAGATCCTACCAGGATTCGCCGATACCTTCAGCCTTTCGAATGTGAAAAGCTACTGGACTGGACTTCAGTGTAGATGGACGAGCTAGGTGAACCTCTCAGCTGCGAAGGTCAGTTTCTCCACAAAACTCTCGGTCTGGTCCACTTCGGATAAGACGGCGCGGCGGGCTCCTGCTCAAGGAAGGAATTTCCCAGAACAAATGGGCGTCAGTTCCTTGGAAAGACCTTGGTGAAATGACAAGCGATTTTTTTAGCCATGCTTCTAAAAAGCACATGGGTCGAACCTACCTTTTAAAATAAAAGGGTATCACACCGCCTTTCACACGGTGTTTCTCAACCGCATAGTCGGTATTCTAACAAAATATACACGTTACTACGCCTCGTAAATCCAACAAAGAACTATCTGGTGACCATCCACCAACAGTTAAGACTTAATCGCCACAAGGCACTTTCTCGGAGGTAAGTTCTGAACGAGAAGGGATTCAACTTTAACTTCCTTCGTTATATATCCTATTTTGGTGCGCATCTGTGAAAGTGCTCTCTGTCAGGCGGTTTAGAGTGCTGAAACCCACTCGAAGTAGTAAGGTTGCGACAATCGATATTGTAATCTACTAAATTGCATAAGCTACTAAAGAAATATCACCCTGTCCTAAGTTTGAACTTGAACTTGGAGATTGTTATATAAACATTAAAGGCAAACTATAAACAACGCGAGCAATCAGCGGTAGCGATTTTCAACCTTAAGCATGCAATGATCATCACTTTTTTAATATAAATACGCTATCGAACCTTCAGTTCTTCAGACTTTGTTCTCACCACAACCAGCTCCCAGGTTAGCTATACAGCTGCCTTCGGGTTCTATCCGCTCTTAAAGTTAGCTATACAGCTGGTTTAGGTATATTAATAAGAAAGTCAGCATGTTGAAGTAGGTCAGTGAGCTTAAATAGAGGCTATAAAAAGTCAGCAAATTTTGTTTATAAGTCAATACGTAAAACTGAGTCAGATAAAATGCTATCAATATTAAAAATATTAAGTATTATTGAAGTATACAGGACCGTATTCAAGCGAGAAAATGTTAGATGTACAAAATAATTCAATAAGATATAATTAATCAATTTTTTAATAATTATGGAATTACCTGCAATATTGGTAATATAGTTAAATATTAGAAAACATGACCGTATTTATACAAATTGATAAAAGTCTATATTTAATAGGGGACTATGACTAAATAATATATAATATGATTCTGGAAAGAAATGTCATGTAAACTATTTTGTAGAATTGTAAATATTACTGAGACAATTTATAAAATGATGATATTATGATTATGATAAAGGTGGTAATCCAAAGATCAACTTTCATGGGGTGGACGCATCCCATGCAGGCTGAATTTGTCAATGCAAGCAAGATATCATTACAATACAAATATCAGTATTTTATAATGAGGTGATAAATTGCCTCTAAACGTGGATTGACCAATAGGCGTCTATTGGACAGTCAACGGTAAAGTATAGACATTTCAAATATGCAAAATACTTAGTGGGGAATTCTACATTCTACTTGTTCTCTGTTAAGCTAGAATTAGAGTTATAAGATTTCTAAGACAATTTATAAAAATATGATTCTTTTTTATTTCATGTACCAAGCACCAGTGGATGTCCATACTAGTCTTTCCAGCAGGATCTCACTTACGATACCCTCAAACAGTTTAATGGTATGTCAATGCTAAGACATATAGACTGCAGTGGAGGCTAGAGGAAGTTACTAAGAATCAGCCTGGATCCAGAAAGTAACAAGACCACTGATGGAATTTTATATTGTATAAACTGTAATATTACATAGTATTATGCGACAAGTTTTTTCGAATTGAGGTCTTTCTTTTTTTTTGGAGCGATAGAGGTCGTATTAATGTTGGGGACCAACATTTTAGAGGGCGGGGGAATGTGTAATCAACTAAATTGCATAAGCTACTAAAGAAATATCACCCTGTCCTAAGTTTGAACTTGAACTTGGAGATTGTTATATAAGCATTAAAGGCAAACTATAAACAACGCGAGCAATCAACGGGAGCGATTCTCAACCTTAAGCATGCAATGATCATCACTTTTTTAATATAAATACGCTATCGAACCTTCAGTTCTTAAGACTTTGTTCTCACCACAACCAACTCCCAGGTTAGCTATACAGCTGCCTTCGGGTTCTATCCACTCTTAAAGTTAGCTATTCAGCTGCTTTAGGTTCTACTCCTTTATTCCATACTAAACTTGGCACCGGTTAGTCATTTGATGACTGCTAGGACCAGGGGTTTCACAACCACCGTAGTAAAGTCAAATCAAGAAGTTTGTCAGAGTTCTGAGAAAGACAAGTGTCTAAATAGTCAGTCAAAAAGTTTTGTGAAATATTTTAGTGCTCTTAGATAAAACCCAACTCTTAAGAAAAACTCTAATTATAAGACAGTAAACAAAGACCTATAAGCAATACCTCAACTTGAGAAAACATGCGCACCTTAGTAATCCGTTATAATAGAATCTCACTTTTCTGACCAATAATCGTTGTTAAAGTTTTATCGTTAATACATTGTTATTGTTATAAACCAAACGCGCTTACTTTATCATCTCTTCTTACCCAACGTAACTCGGCCCCGGCCTACCTCAGTTACCCCCGGCACGCTAAGCAAGGCGTGTCTTCACGAATAGAACATACAGTGGTAGATTAAGGGAAGCGTTGAGAGGTTGAGACCCCATCATTGTACTAATCGCGACGCGGCTCTTCTCTGAGAAGTTATTCTTTTAAAAACGCGACAACCATCTAAACTATTCGTGACACAATTTAACGGATACACAGAGAAAATCGAAGTGTAATAGTAAGATACATGTAACGTTATTACGAGGTGTTCATAAATTTTAGGCTATAATATGGATGTCTAGTCGATACTAAAAAGGACCTCCTATTAATTCAGGCATAGCTGTTTATACAGACGGATCAAAAGCCGATGAAGGTAATTTTTTCGTCTCTGACGAACCTATATCATGAACTCGATTTCTTTAAATGCACATCTGCACCTCTTGTGCAAATGGAATCTACTCTGTCGAGCACTAGTGCACTTAGTCCATCGTCCTTCCAGTGTTTTTTAGTAACTTTATCGTATGTCAGATTACTTATATCTGAGCCAGTAGTCCGCTCAAATTAAAAAATATATACAATAAATCCCCTTGGTTATAACTCTAATCTAAGAACGAGACAAATGCGTAATCGTCCTGAATTCAAAAAAGGTTATTAACTGATAAAAAGACCACACATCAACAAACGAAAAAGAAATCCGACTCCTTTTATAAGCGTAAAAAATGTCATCCCACATTAGCAACTCGTATACAGCGAACCATCATCAATCACCCTTAACAAACTGCAAAAAAGTATATTTCATCCCGGATAGTTATATAAACGTCATATAAAATATAAGCCCTATAAAGCGCGATTTTCTGGGATACGTTTTTATTCCTCTTTTTGCTCGGAAAACAATTCTATCTATTGCTCTCGGGACTGGGGTCAGACGGGCAATTATTTTTTCGAGAACTTATTCTCGCGAGATTATCACTTGGCGAAATTGATATGACTTCGACGAGGATTTTGACGGTGGGGTATTTTGTTTAAAATTTTCTCATTTAATCGACAAAGTTGCTGAATAAGTGCGACCAGGATCGTTTCCAATTGGAGCAGCTTGACCAGCACGATTTAATGAATGGATACAATATGATGTATAAATTGTATCTATTGTTCTAAGGAGCATGTCTCAACCAACCAATTAACTGCATATCCTCTTTAATTAGCACATATGCAAAGTCCTAGTGTAATCGACACAAAATCAGGACCACGGTCGTTCCCATTTGAAAGATCTCGACCAATTTGGCATATGTCCTTTATAAATTAGGTGGTTTTCAGAAAAACAATAATATTCAAATTTCTCAAAGTTCAGCTTTGACGTCATACTTTTACCTATTTCAACTGTAAATTTTAAGAAAAATAGTGAACTGTGCCACCAATAAGGACCAGACTCGCAATATCATGGAGAAGGTTCCTAATTCATTGGATTAATATCCACAAGAAATTAAGCTTTATTAACTCGCTAGGCACCAACTTCATAAAACTAACTTAAGAGTTAAGATTAGAGGAAAAAATAAAAACAAGAACGGAAGACATCATTTAATCACTTTAAATCTGGTAAATACAGAGAGGTCAACAAAGATAAATGGAAAAAGTGCAGAGAAGATCAGAAAGAGTGGATGTGAAAAGGTGAGACGGAAACTTACTACAAGCCCAATTTTATAGATCAGACCTTCACGAAGATGATAAGTAACATTAAACAAGACTAAGAAACATCAGTAACTGTACTAATAATGAGACAAACCCTAGCGAAAATAGAAATACGAACGAGGAAGTAAATACCGAATATATATCATTCAATATTGAATTACCCTGTTCGGGTTTGCAGTGACACCGCTAACATTCAGCAGACAATGCTACATGTCCTATTTATTTTTCCATGCATGACATCGTTTTACGTTTGTTTGAATTGTAATAAATAATCTAATATATATAGCAATTCCACGCAAAGCTATTTTGCTAACGTCATGCAAATAAACTGGGGCTTATTGCTCCTACGGCAAAACGGTTCTATTTATTTCGACAATGAGGGATTAGAAAGGATTTTGAGAGACAAGAAAGATGTGGCGCTTTACTTTAAAATGCCCACGTCTCGCCCCATTTTTTATTCTTATCCCGGCGTACGGTATTAATAAATTTTCACTTGCTGAAGTGTTTCTCTTTTTTATATCCCATGCATATTGTGCAGGACTTAACTAAGATCTAACGGATTCGGCAGAATTTATAACTATTTACGTATTCGTAAATCAGCTGAGCTTAATTAAGTTATCACAATCTTTTCGGATCTAATGAAAGTTTTTGAAGAGCCTGTCATGAACTCAATTTGTTGCATTTATTTAAGCCAATTTTCAAAAGCCTTTGATATGCTGATTCCAAGTCTGGGCTGCCTGAAGACTTAGGGGCTTCAATTTGCTCATTGAGGAAAACGTGGTCCATAATTTCGTTGGGTAGCTGCTGGATTAGGTTCTACTGATCCTGAAATTCTTCATTTTTTATTATTTCAGCCTTTAAACGGTCTCGTAGGCATTTCTTTGCCTCTTCCTATTTTACTTCGATTTACTCAAGACAATTTTCACTGAAGCAGGTGTGTTTAGAAGAACCTAATTCTAGAACTAGCTCGGAGGAACAGTAAAAACGACGTAAATCCTTTAGATGTGTTACTGTATGTTAGTACCAAAAAGCTGCCTCGGTTTGTTTAGGTTGACTAATCATGGTTTACCGTAAATTCTATTAGGGAACCTAACCATCCTGAGTATGCCAGGTGACGCCATGGTCCCTGAGATAGGCTTACACGAGGAGCTAAACTTCCTGTTTCCTACGAAGGAGGATTGCATGGAGGGAAGGACGGGATCCTGGGATGTGCTAGTCTGGTTCACAGACGGGTCCAGAATGGGAACACTGTCCGTAGCTGGTGCGTACTGTGAGGCCCTAGGGCGGGAATTATCCGTCCCACTGACTGGGGAGTCTGGGAGTCGCTAAGGCTCAATGTCGGTGGAGGAAGGATTTTCTCCTGCTACGACAGCAGGGCCGCACTCAAGGCGCTCAAGTCGGGCCGCACGCGCTCCTTGTTGGTAAGGGAGTGTAAAAGCTGGCTGATTGAACTTGCAAAGCTTAACTTAAAAAGGTTGCGCTGGTTTAGGTACCGGAACACTCGGGTGTATCGGGAAACGAGGCCGCTGACGCCTTAGCCAGAGAAGGCTCTGCACGCTGATACTTAGGGCCTGATCCCTGTGTGGGGATTGCTCACGCGAAAGAGCTTTAGAGGCCTGGTTGGAGGGTCGGGCCGAAGGGGTATGGCGGACGGCTCCGAGGATGAGACAAACGAAGCTCATGATACATGGGACCGCAAAGGGTTTCGACACGGGGGTTGTTGTGCCTACCTAGGAAGGAGTGCAAGGCCCTGGTAGGATTCTACACAGGGCACTGTAAGCTTAGATGGCACCTGTCTAGATGGCGCATGGAGGACCATCTACCTATGGAATGCCCCCCCCCCCCTTCGCATTTTATTAACAATTGATCTTAAATTTTCTGATTGAGGATCTTATATTTCCTTGTAGGCTTGTCTGGTGGTAGTCTTGTATCATGATTTTTGCTCCATCATTCGCTAGGTCTGGTCGTATTTGTCATATTCACAGGACGCCTATATATATA
>MU182607.1:220924-232556 GCA_016904865.1 Pissodes strobi | reverse complement strand
CGAATTAACTATCCGGGTTCAAAGTGATGGGCAGGCTCCCATATGAACACGTTGGAGCAGTATTTGATTCCTAATGAGTTGGCAGAGCATAAAAGTTCTGATCTGACTTCGTTACGAACGTCTGGGAATGGGCGAAGCCTTATTTGAATTTTCAGTGTCAAAGATCTAAATAGAATATTGTATATCCTTAGCTCAAAATAACATTTTTGCTCGAAGGACCATGAAAACCGGGTGAAGTATAGTTAATTTCTCAGTCAACCAAATAATTATATTGAAAATGCAATGTGATTTAGCGCCCTCTAACGACTGGTTTGACAACGCGATCTGTAATGCGAATAACTGACCAATTCTAAATGTCCCTTAATCCTATTGTTATATATTATTGTGCTAAGTCTTATTGACTAAAATAAATTTAAATTTTCCTACGTATCCTTCGTACGAATGACAAATACCGTTCGATCAAACCATCCATAGCAAAATCGAAATATTGAAATATATGAGCAAATGCTCGTAGAGGGACATTAGTCCCTTAAATCAATTTTCTTTCGGCAGTATATCAAACGGGAACAAAGTCAAGTCCTTATCACCGCCCTGTCAACTTGTCAGTGTCTCTAGTTCTCGAACCAATCAGATTCATTATTCACTGGGGATCAAGTTGTCTGCGAAAATAAGACATATGCGGAGGCTTTTCGTTTCATTGCATTCCCATTCGTATTTTCGTGTAAAAAGGTCAAAAGAGAAATGATCGTCACCTTCACAACTCTCAAACTCGAAAAATGATGTATAGACTTATTAGATCGTGCGTCGAATAATAAGGGCCATCCGAATGGGATTGAAACGCTACACAGTTTCCGTGGTAGTAATACGTGTCGCAAATTCTACTGAACATTTATCAAATATTAAACACATTATCAAGAAAGTTAAAAAGTTTATGGAGCAAGTCATGTGGTAAACTTTAATTACTTCGGATTAGTGCATTCCTATTCAGTGCAGCAAAAGCGCAGTTGTCTATACTTGTTAATTTTTATAAGAATGATTCAACTTGTAACTGACTCAGGAGGATATGGCCTAATATTAATACAAGCCAAAGTGTTTGGAATATCATGTGACTAATGATATGACTGATAGATGCTCGTAGCCCGGCTCGAAGGACCAAAAATAAATGCACTCAAAAAAAAGTGACTGACATGAAAATGGTAAATAGTAAGATATATAAGAGGATAAAGTGGATGTCTTTGCAGGAAGCTCCCTTCTGCAAACGTAAGGGATTCAGGATGATAGCACTGAACCAACTTGACTAACAGGTCGAGGGGAAAGAGGAACGCTTTATATAGAGTTGTGAGCAGCGGAAAAATGCTTGCATAGTAAATCATTTTAAGATCATCTCTACTTAGAGACTTTGACATGACCCTCACAGAATATGCAGCACTAATTAGCTTTCTGGAAACCTCAGAAGTTTACGTCGACCAATCCGAACTGTCTCAGGGACGGTTGAATTTTTAGTTTTGTAGTTTTTTCCCTATTTAAAATTAACCATTCTGGGCTTTGAAGATATGTTCATGAAGCTCTTCAAATGAGATTTTTAATGTTAACAAATTTGAATCGTCTGCAAAATTTGACATGTAACATTTCTGTCCTGTTACTTAAGAAGCAACGTCATTAACATAAACAGCAAAAGGCCCATCACACTTCTTTGCGGAATCCCCAAGGTCAATTCACCTTTCTCAGATACATACTGACCCCCCTAACTTCATAGCAACTCTCTGTCTGCGGCTTGCCAGATAAGAACGCATCCATTCTAAGGCAACATCGCTAATCCCATACCTTTCAAGTTTCCCCAGTAGAATTTTGTGATCCCGGCTATCGAAAGCCTTTGAAAGGTGTAAAAATGTACCCATTGCCAAATTTCTTCTTTCCAAACCATCCACTATTTTTTCTTTAAAACTGTAGATGTCAGTGTCGACAGATCTCAGAATTGATTGCAGGTCAAATGGGAAAGAGAACCCTCAATACTTGCCCTTGTATTCATGGTCGAATAGTGGAGAACGGTTTCAGAACCAACACAAAATATCTACTAAGTATAACAATACTCTTAATAATAATAGGGACAAGAAGCAAAAAAACTCGCTTGCATGATTTTATACATATTAAATCACCATCGTTACGCAGTTTTGGATTTTTTTGAAATCTACGTGCATCCATAAATACGGTCCATTAACGTTGTCGAGTAATTGCAGGATAAAAGCACCAAAGAATCGCGTGAAAGCTTTTTATATTCTGTTCAAGATAAATGGGGATATATTAATTTTAATACCAAAATTTGGAACTCTGGATGTATATCACGTGACTTTTAAAACGCCGGTTATAAATCAATAAAAAATTCTTACCTTTTTCTATACTAGATATTAATCATTACCTATTTGTTAAAATTGAACCGATTATGAACATTTTCACTCAATGATAGAAGTAGATCATGGATTAAAGGTGGTAAAGTTTGAGCATGCGAGAAGAAATTGTAAGAAGCTTGCTTCTAAGTTAATTGTGTTTTCGGCATTATGATATTGTGACTGTAAAAATAAAAGTAATGATTTTAAAATATGGGCAAAAATCGAATGCATGAATATTTTCCTCTCAAGCTTCCTTGAAACTTTAAGATATCTATCATTTTCAATTGTCATGCGTTGAGTTCAGCCACTAAGAAATTATTCATTTCTTAGATACTAATACTATATGATTTACATAATCGAAAGCCTTGGAATTGCCCATTAATACATTTACAAACATCTAAGGAATATTCGCAAAACGGTAGCTAGTAAGATTACTAACCTTTTGTTAGAGAAGAAGTAACAGAGTAAACATGAATTTTGATATCAAAAACTAAACTCAATGTATCAATCGGCGATTAGTCAGTCAATAATTTACATCCGAAAATATTTATCATTCATGTTGTTGTTGACTTACCGGAGTAATCTAATAAATCACGTGAAGGAAGAATAGTTTGAAGGCAATAACTAAAGCCTAGCTTTTTCGAGAACGAGGGGATTTCCGCATTAAAACGTTTGCCAATGCAAATGTAATCTGCCCGTCGAACTTTTGGATGCTATAAATCATACCCGTTGTTAAGTCAGAAATACGATCGTTTCACGCAGTAAAACTTGATGATGCCAACTTGTAAAAATTTGTCGGGTCTATGCCGTAAAATTAATTTTGTAAAATGCATCACGATAATTTGTTTTGTTAAATAACAGACAAAATATAAATGTATAAATCATAAGGAAATTCTTGTTTCCAAATTCTAGCCAGTCTGGTAGGAGTGAAGAACACTATATTCGATTAGGCATTTCAAAACCTTCCTACGTGATTTCAGATAATGACGACTTGAATGAAAAAAGAATATCTTTTATACTTGTATTTGCTATACAAGAAGTGCATAAAATAACCAATCAACTAAGAATGTAACTTTGTAAGGGCATAAAATGATATTATACTCAAAATAATTAAATTTCAAAATGTTACGAATATTTACAAAATTATATTCATAATTTTTGCGGATATGATACACATGTTATAATTTTAGACACATGCAACATGATAGATATATGATGTTACATATTTGAAATTAAGACATATTGCAGATCTATAATAGTTAGAATGGGAAGCAATGTTTTCTCTTGAAATAGCAGGTTTACCTGTAATAAATTTATCATGATGTGGGGAAACTTGTTTGGTCACCAGGTACATCTTGCATCTCGAGCTTTAAGCTTGTGATTAAAAATACCAACAATCTTTCAACAAGTAATTAGGCAGTGAAAAATGTAAACCAATAGAGACCTTCGCTATTTTATATCAAAATGTTGACAATTACCCTCAGTGAAGGACTTATAGCTTATTTAATATTTTATTGAAGACTACAAAGAAAGCTAAAAGGTTTATGGCGGAAACCATGTGATAAAGTTTAACTACTTCGTAATAATGCATTTCGATTAAGTACACAGCAAAAGTTCAGTTACCCGTGATAGCAACCAAAATATATCATTTAAATAATTTATGTAAATTTTTGTAGGTTTTTGCAAGAATTATTTCATTTATTATTGGTTCGGGAGGCTAAACAAATGAAAGTGTTTGGGAATGCCATGAGACTAATTATATGGCCCTGGTCTAACTGAAGGACTGCAAGGGAATACACTGCGAATTGCACTCGAGCAAAATATCCAACACAAATATTGATTTCTTTTGAGTTGTAAGGTCATCTCTTCTGTACATCTAAGGGTTTCAAGATAACAACCTTAAATTTCCTAAGTCTCCTTATAAAGATCATGTGGAAAGGAGAAACCTCTGATGAGCAGTGGTTGTAGAATCAGCACAAACTATCTGCTAATTATAACAAAGTGTAAAGAATCCCTGCTCGAAACTCTTTAGTGTTAATTGAGTATTAACTCGGTTAACATTTTTAAAGATGTTTCAACATAAGGAAAGCTTCAAATTCTAAGAATTTACTGAGTAATGCTATTAGAATTTTGCGTTTAGCAATATTAATGCATAATACTTATGCTAAGGAGCAACTTAAGACTTTAGAATTGATTACAATATTTTATCTTCATGAATTTTATATGATTTTATACATAACTAATCATCATAATTTTAAATTCAACGTGTGAATTTGGGTGCTAAATAATTGCTTATAAACATTCGTGTTTCTTAACTGTAAACAAAATATAAATCATCAATTCGGTAAGAAAGAATTTGCATATTCGGGAGTGCACACAATAGCCAATCAACTCAGAACATAATTTTGAAAACGCGAAATACGCGATTATTTTTCAAATAATTAAATTTAAAAACATTGAGAGCGTTTACAATATTAAATTCATAATTTTAATGGAGATGATACACATATTTTAAATTTGAACGCAGGAAATGTGATAGATATATGATATAACATATTTTAATTTTAGACATATAGAATGTTATAGATACCGAAAAGTATTCAGTCGGATCCCCGTAGATTTCCAGTGATAGTTAGACAGTAGACACAATATTTTCTCGAAAAACTGCTAGTTTAACTGTATGGTATGGGAAAAAATGGTCGGTAACCAAGTGCTTTTTGCATCAAGGGCTTTAACTTGCGTTTATGTCATTCGGCAAGTATTTAGGTGCTGAAAAAGGTAAACTAAATGATTTAGTAGTTTCATAAAGGGAGTGGTCGTGCTTGTCATACTGAAAAGCTAGTAAATTAAAAAATAACAGAAACTTTTGCCATCTTTTATCAAAATGCTAAGCTAAGCCACAATATCATGCGTACTTGCCCTACAGAAGTCGCTGTGGTTGGCAGCCTACTGATCTGGGTGAAACTCTATATTATTTCAGGGGTTGACCTCGGATCCGTTTACACCAACCTCCCGAGACCCTCAGGGCTCACATCTTGATCTTAAATTCTTTACTAACTGCCTTAATAAAACTAACACTGAAATTTTATGTTTTATGCCGGTGGTATGCAAAAACATAATAAAGCTCAGAGGTTAATCTGATTCTGCAACGAGAATTAGCTCATTTCTTAATTTAAAAGGGTGTATGACCATTAGTGTAATTCGGGGTAGAAGGGAATAAGATTTTGGTTACAAGATTAATAAAATGTCTCTTTCTAAAGTTCATCATCTGTGCGACCTGGGAGTTCAATTCAATTCAATTCAAATACCTTTATTAGTCAAAAAAATCTTACAATTTTCGTTGACAAAGTATATTAGACGTACATGTATACAGTTTATATAAAAACAAGCAGGTGAACACGTGACCAAAAAAAAACAGTGCAGAATGATAGCAAATAACAATTTCTAGGGAACAATACAAATTATTATTAACCTTTAGAGTGTATCCATATATCAAACTAAAAATGCACTATTGTATTGTGCACCACACAACATTGATATAGAATTAGGTTAAAATTTTTATCTAAAAACTCTACAGGAAACAATAAAATAATATAAAATTGTTCTAAAGACTGTTTCTAATAACTAAAAAGTAAGACTCACGTCAATAACTAGGTTAAAATTGCACAAACATACGTAAATTAAAGAAGAAATAAAACAGGAAAATAAATTACAAATTATTCTATATGCCGGTAAATAATTATATAATTTCCGACCCTCATAAATTAGCGACATTTTGACCAGGGTGGTTCTTGGAACAGGACGGGTATCATGCTGGGAAGGGGGCCTTGAACTTCAACACGATGTTTAAAAATGAATGTTGCTGTCTCCAATATAAACAGAGATGTCAGAGTTAGAATTCTCTGAGCCACGAATTGCGGTCTACAGGTTTCTCTTCGATTTATGTTTACTATAGATCTTACTGCCTTTCTTTGGCGGATAAAGATGATACTTAAGAAACCCTGGCCAGAGTCACCCCAGAATGGTATAGCAGATGGAAGGTGCGACTCAAACAGAGAGAAATATACAGACCGCGCCAGCTGGTGGTCCAGCTTTTCTCTAACCACTTTCACAGCAAAACAACCCGACTACAGCTTTCTACTGAGAGTCACTTTGTGGTCTTCAAAACGTAGCTCGCTATCTATTTGTATTCCCAGGCATTTAGTGATAAGCGTGCTGGGTAGGAGGTCCCCATCCATCAGCAAGCCTGCTATATAACACTTAAACTTAACGATGTGGTTCTTACATAAGCTTAGGCAAAGGCGAGGTGGTTCGAGTTAAACCCTTGTTTAATAAGCTTTAGATCTGTTGTTATTGTGTCCTTTAGTCACAAAACCTATCTATTCTGCCACAATATGGAAGCATCGTCGGCGAAAATTGTGAAGTCGCCAGAGATATTTAGGTTAACAAGGTCATTGATGTAAACCAAAAATAATATAGGTTCCAAAACCGAGACCTGTGGAACCCTGCAGTAAATCCTTAAAGTAGAAGATCGCATCCCAGAGTGTACAACAGATGGTACCGGGCCTCGAGGGAAGATGAATACCAAGAATGAGCCACGCCACGAAACCCACATCTCTCGAGCTTCGACAGAAGTATTCCATGATTCACAACATTCAACGCCTTGGACAGATCACAACACCGCTGCCGATATTTCACCCCGATTAACCCCAAAATAAACCCTCTCATCATGGGTACCTTTAGATGTCTGAAACCAAAATTGCCTTTTAGTCATCAGATTAAAACACTGAAGGCTGTTCCATATCCTCCCCTCAACGGTCTGTAGTCAAACACAGGAACAACCAATGGTCTTTTTAAACATGCTGAAACGACACCACACATCCAAGACTCATTGATAGAAGCTGAAAGAGCATCAAGAGCACCATCAGGTAGACTCAGGAGGATCTCAGCATATATTTTATCCTCACCACTAGTCTTTCTGTGCCCTCAGCTCAGAAATGGTCTCCACCACTTCCTGTCCGTCCGTTTCGAAGAAACCAAAAGAGCCAGTGTGAGGAACATCTCTAAGACAATACAAAGGGTCAGTGCTAAATATGAGATTTTGAGTTAAATTGTTTCCTACATTGCAATAAAATCTATTTAGGTGCTCCGGATCAATCTCGGGGCTGTAATGTGTAGAGAAATTGCAAAAGTTATTGATAATTATTGACTAACTTTCCCTCTGTTTATTTTTCGCTATTGAGAGTTTTAGCAGACTTAAGGAGTTTTCTATTGATGTTACTGTATTTATACAATAAATCTTGTTAAAACCTGTTACGGTATTTATTACAATAATAATTTATAATACATACCCTAACATCTATAGAAAACTCAGTCTGCTGTTGTTCTGATAAACTTCAAACTGACTTTTGCCCTTCATTATAATATGATTCATATACAGGCCGTTAAAATATACAAAATCTCTAATATGTTTGTTCAATTCTTTGGTGTTAAGCAGGTTACGTTTTGGTACTCTCATTTAAAATCCAAGGTATGCTATTTACGTCGATCGTCTATAGGGTGTGCAACGTATATTTTTAAAGTTCCTTTCTTTCAAAGGTTTTCACGAGTATAGTCATAATCTGGCTCAACAGCTCTTCCACATGCTACCACTGAGCGATAAAAGAACCAATTCAATTATATTCTCGTTTAATGATTGTACGACTTATTTATATTATGTGGGTTCCTGTGTTTGAATGCTTGCTGTTCACAAATAGATAAATCAACAATCAGAAAAATACTTTCCATTGTAACACCTACGAGCTTCAATCTATCGCGGCTTTACAAAACTAAAATTGATTGTTCTTAACTCGGAGACTTAATCTCACGCTTAATTTAAAGTTTTCGAATCCCAGACTCTAACTAAACAAAAAACCGATTGGCGGGACCGAGAATTTATTAGGTCACATTCAGGCTAGATAATATTAACTTCATTTCGTCGCCAAATACTTTCGGACTCGTAAATCTTCAACTTGAGCCTTGACTGCGAGCTCGACAACGTTGACTTTTGATAAGCGAGGGAGTTATGTCGTTTCTCTCTTATGTAAATTAAAAGAATATATTACAGTTGTATGGATAAGGGTGATGGGTAGCTTTGTCTTTTTTAAGAAAAACATGCCAATTTATTTTCGGAATATGTGAAGAATGGGTTAGATCATTGATTTTTTGCTGTAGGTTATATTTGATTTTATTTCAGTGCTTTAAACCGGTAGATTGAGAAATATTAAATAGAGGCTATGCTTTGGATACCTAAGTCTATTGAATGAACATTTATAAATGGTCAAAACTTGCAGCATTAGCTCAGTAGGAACATTAACTTTTGACAAGTGAGAGTATTATTATGTTGCCCTTGACTCGATTTGAACGAATATGTAATGCTTTTATAAATATTGTTCCACTTCTAAATGAAATTCTCTGGTGTTCGTCAATGACACTCGAACCACCTATAACAAGCTATTGCTGAATATTTTAAAAATTCATTCAAATTTAAATAAACCAATTTAAAGTTTCGATGAAATTTGCAATATTGAAACATTTTGATGCCGCAGTCCATCATAACGAGGTGTGATCAATGAAATATGCATTATTGAGTTACGGTGGAGCGAGAGATAAAAGCAAATTTAGGATCGTTTAATATTTAATCCGGGGTGTAAAGTAGATGAGGAAATACTATACTATATGTATAATAAGTTAATATATTGTAGGCTTGACTCAGAGTTATTGTCATATTACATTGCATAAGATTGCCATGTAAAGACTGTCACTGCCATCGTCCAGATTATTATGTGTACAAAATACGCCAATCAATTTTTAATTCCATTTTTTCATCAATACTGTCTAAACTAATTAAAGTAAAATCAAATTTTAAAAGTTTATTTATCAATTCTCAGAACTGCATCTTTGAATTAATAAATTTAAGTTTAATTATTCAAACACGCAGTAGAATTATGGAGAAATTAATTAAATCAAAATTAGCAGATTTCATTTCCCAACATAGTTTTATTCGATGAAATTATATTAATAACTAGGTGGCCTCGAAAAAGTATCTTAATTTCATAACACCATAAATATTATGTTAAATGTAGTATTTCTTATGGAGCAGGACTGAAGAGGTCATTATAGTGTTAATCGTCCTAATTCTAGGCCTCATTTGGTAACGAGCCCTATATTTCCTCCTCTTCAGCCTCCTCCACACCCCCATTTACGGCTATGACCAATACACACTCAATGTTGTTGCTATGACACTATATACACTAATATTAATATTTCTATTTAGTGTAACCGTTGATTGAAAGGAGTTTGTGTTAAATTACTATCTTAACAATTCATTTGAAGAATACACATTATACGATTTTTTTAAATTATTTGATAGTTTGCTGTACTTGTTTAGTTCAAATAGCTACTAATTTCTTGCTCTCCATGCCAATTTTAGCCAGAGAATCTAGTATTTCAGACAGCAGTCACGTTCAAAAGGTCTATCTGTGTTTCCACATGGGACGTAAATTATTGGGTTTTCGCGTTGCCCTACATCTGTGGCACTACGAAAGTTTTCGGTGGCCTTTTCGTTATGTAAAATACACCTCCGCTTTATAACTTTTACACTATTCAGAAAAGTTTTATTTGCTCGAGTAAAACTAGTTTAGCGGTGCAACCGATAAAGGACCTAAACAGAATTAATAACTAACGGTAATAAAACGTTAATGTTTTATAAACGTGCATAGTTCAGTTTGCTTAGAAATAAATGAATCGGTGAGTCCAAGAATAGTGCAAGTGCAGAAAAATTGTTTTGAGAAGGATAATAACTTTAAATAAATTGTTGCACGTAAATCCCTTTTAAATGAGTTAGCAACATAAAATAAATAAGATGTTACCTACCCTTAAGGATGCCAGCACAACATGTGCTCCGACTGCTAGTCGGTGTGATGTGGGTCAAATTATTTTGTTTTGACCAGGGCGCCACTGGTTTGAAATAACGAAATCCGCAGACCCAAACTAGAAGGTCCTCGGTCTTGAGAATCTTTAAGGGCAACTCAAAAATCAAATGACTATTAGCTACACTTGTTTGGTTTAACTATCTCAGAGCAAATAACTGACGGTACGTTCGTGCAGGTTTCAGTTTATTGGATCCTCATTAAGTTTGACGTTCAAGTGTTAATAATATATGCTCACAATTATAGAGCTTGTTCAGTTGTGTATTCATACAGACTGTAATTTTAATTAAATTGAATTTTAATGGAAGTGAAATTGATAAAAGAATGATCGAAAAATTGCTAGGCACGTTTGGTTATATCGGAAGTAACACTATAATATATCAAATGATTACGAAAGATCAAAATCAATTTCTACAAATTAATAATAAACGCAATATGCATAAATTATCTATCGTCTCATCATACTAGTAATAAAAAGTCATTAGGATAATATTTATTACTACTGAACCCTGTGCGCGTCTACCATGGTATACGTGTCCGCAGTTGTACATAAATAAACCTTAACGAGTCAGTTTATGAAACACCATCATGTAAAATTATTATGATCAATATATATATTTACCTAACTAGGTAGGTTTTTGGTGGTGATGACGAATGGGAGCAAGGCTGTCTCCGATAGGCACCCCGTGAGGAAGGAGACATCGTATTTTGTTCCGGAATCTTCCGCACGTGGCCAGTTACCAAAAAAAATCTTGACTTCTGACAAAATCCAATAAATCCACAGTCAATTAATTAACTCCACCAAACTGGTAACTATGCCAATTGCCAACTTGTTAAGCCCGAAATAATATTATCCCCGTAACGGCGAATTAGAAATTCTTAAACTTTTTATCAGGCTTACGCATGATTGATAGAAAGCGATTCGGAATATACTCATACTTTGGGCAAACCAGGACTTGGTTTAATTTTTTATTAGTTAGGGTCAGTATAGCATCAGTCTTGGTTAGAGTTTGCTTTCGAGATGGATAACCGCATGATTTCACCTCTAATAAAATAATTATTAATGCCTACCAAGAGCTTGCAGTTTTTTAAACATGCTTTCCAAACTAATTTTGTCTTCAAATTATCAGTATTATTGTTCATTATATTTTTATAACTTGTTGCAAATATATCCTCAATATGAAATTGCCAGGTTAAGCGGTTGAGAAACCATTAAAGTATACTAGAGCATTTTCACCAACTGCCATCTTTATTTAATAGACGACATAAGAATCC
>MU182607.1:194241-210924 GCA_016904865.1 Pissodes strobi | reverse complement strand
ATATTTACCTAACTACGTAGGGTTTTGGTGGTGATGACGAATGGGAGCAAGGCTGTTCCCTACGGGCACCCCCTGATAAAATAAACGGCGTATTTTGTTCCGGAATCTACCGCCCGTGGCTAGTTACCAAAAAAATCTTGATTTCAGACAGAATCCAACAAATCCACAGTCAATTAATTAACTCTACCAAAAAATATATGCCAACTTCTCTAGCCTGAAATAAGACTATCCCTGCAAGGGCGAATTAAAAATTCTTAAACTTCTTATCAGGTTTACGCATTACCTCTTCTTAGGAGGGTTTACCAAGATATAGAACGAGGTCAAGTCAAGATCGTCCACCTCGAACGCCAAAGTTCAATGTATAAGGGCCAGAAAAAATTCGACCAATGGACCAGCTTTACATTGTGTTACACCACGTAAAATACAAGATCGTTGCCACCCAAGTTAATAAATTCTTCAATACGCAATAAAACGTAATTAAGGCTGTATGATCCTATGTATAACTGGCAAGATAAAGAAAACCGACAATAAAAGCATTATCCACAATGACTAATCAACCAGAAACTACGTCATTCCGGCCCGCGCCCATTTTACGCCTGACGTCAAAAAAAGCTAAACGCATGAATACGTGGCATCTCTATCGGAACCAGATGCGAATCAACCCGAGCGGTGTGTGTCAAATTTAGGGAACATAACGCAACCACTAAATCATCTTACCTCCTTACTCAAGCAAAAGCTCCGACAGTCGTTTAACATCAAACTGATGGTGGCATATCAATAAATTATGTTGTTTCATGTTGGTTTGGTCCGCAAACACATCAAAATCGCACGAGGATGGCTAGAGAAATATGTACACCTGGCAACATTCCAAAAGTACGCTACAGTTAGGCAACCAACAATTGTCGGTCAGCTGTCTCATCTCATCCAAAGGTTATCATGTCAGAAATAAACATTGACTGAATTTTTAACTTTTCCTATTAAATATTGAGATGAATCCAGAACAATAAACGACAAACTCCGAAACCACTATTTCTGACATCCATGAGACTGTTCAAATGTATATTATCATCGAGAAGGTGATTATTCGGAAGGTAAGAGAATTATTGAATATATTGAAATGTAGTCTATAAATGCTTGTAACTTCTAAGGTTTCTTCGATAGCGATGGCCAGAATACATTACGCTATATTGATTGATTATGGGCTAAGTCAGTGAAGAGGTTCATAAAGTCCGATCGATTCTATCAAACAGCCCGAGAAAATCAAGTTACGTATATGTCTACAGAACTCCCAATTTTCCCTGGAACAGCTCGATAAAAGGCTAGGGTCATACGACAGCCATGCAGGTATCAATGACAATGTAGATCTATTAGATTATATGTTTCAAGCAAAACCTTTTCTTAGATAACTTCGAATCGAGTTGAAAAATTATGCAGATTTGTAAAACGAGTTTTATCGGCTGTATTATATGAGTTAGTTTGGGTTTTGTTGGGTTAGTTGCATCTTGCAAAAAAAAGAAAAAAAAGTGAGTCAGTGATTAATCATTACTTACATGACTCCAAATATTACTGAGTCAGTCTATTGAGTTTAAGGGAATGGGAAATATCATATAATCGCTATACCAGTAAAGAGATGAGGATGTAGCAACATACTTTCTATTAGTCAGATTGTTATATTTGCTTGCAAGCGGTTTTAATGGTAGAATACGAAGGACATTTTAAGTAGGCGACAATTTTATAATTTTGCGGGTTCCCCTTCGCGTTTTTATAGAAAACGTAATTCTCCATATAGTCTAAAAGAAAAAGCATAAGATGTTATTAAAATCCCTGGATATATTAACACATTAAAACTATAGGCATTTAGACAAATCGAATTAATATACATTTAAGACAATATCAGAGAGGTCAGTACTTTATATACATATGTACAAGAATTGTGAATTACAGAACTCTTAATTTTCATACGACAACTATGCAGGTATCTAAAGGAGTAAGTATCATTACGAGTATATTTAGCTTGACGGACTAGCATAATATATGTAGGATTAAAGGTGAAGTAACTGACTTTATTTGACCTCTATCTATGTTTTCATACTAAATTGACATATAACAAGTTTTACATTGAATTATTATATTATTACTGCTGAATACTATTAAAATGAACTATTTTACATGCACGTTCTTTTAACTTGATGTGTGTCATATATGTTTTTAAATTATGATGTGACAATTAAAAAATCTTAAAATATCTTGGTTTCTTAAGCTATCTGAGTTCTTTCGATATTGAATTATTTTCTCCGATCTTATTGTTGTATTACAAAAGATATAAGATGTTACATACACATCCTACAAACTTGCTGTGTATCATATACGTTTAAATTATGTTGAGCTAATGAATAATAATTACCTTTAAAAACCTGATAGTTGCTTACTATAAGTGGTACCAAAAATTTATAAAATAAAAGGTATTACATATTCGTTAATAATAACTTGTTGTGTGTCATATATTTTCAAATTATGTCGAGATATTGATAAACGCCAATAACAATTAATTCACAACTAAATATTTTATGTTAGACTAAGACAATGCAGGTGGTTATTAGATTATTAAATCATTAGGTGGCGTGGAATCCAATAAAAACATGTGAAACAGTAAGATGGGTCCTCTTAAATATTGCGACAGAGATGAAAGAAAGAAGAAGCATTATTAAAGAAGTTCATATTGACTCCATTCACTTGAGAGTTGGAACCTACGCAACCTTATTTGCCTACCTACGTTCGAATCAAATTGCATCTTGCTTTAATTAACTCCACCAAATAATATCAATAAAGTCAGCACTAATGAGAATTCATATTTAACAGCTATAAAGGAGATCGCAAAAGTCCTGCTGGAAGTAACGAACTAGTTTTTTAAAATATATTTATTTTGAAGTTTGGTTGAAGTATTTTTGAAACTAGTTTACACAACTCTGCTAATATATTAGAGCACCTCTTATTAACATAATTACTAATATTACTCAGTAGGCCACTACTAACATATATTTTAAAAGCATTTTTTACCCTTGCGTTTAATTCTGCAGGGTAGATTATTTTTTGTTGACAGGATAATTTTCTTGAAAACCTTTGGAAATTAGCCCTAAACGTGCTACAGAAATAATGGAAGACCACTGAATTAAATTTAAAAAGGACAATTTTTAAAGGTCCTGGCATTTATATTTACCGTTCCCTTTCATTCTTGGGCGCTTAAAATTCAACCCGCTCTAAATAAAGGCGAGACATAAGAATTTTAATTTAACGTTCACGTTTTTCAAAAAATTCGTCCCTAGTTTTAAGATTTATTTTTAGTAGCGCATACTTAAGAATAGGAGGAAATTTTTTAAATAAATTTTGTCTTGCAGGAAACCATCGAGTTTGCTTATTATCGAGCCATCACTCGAATTAGTGGTATAGTTGAAGGAAACTGCAGGGAATTCTCAATAATGCTTTTAAATACTACTCACTTTTTATCACAGTTTTCAACCAAATAAAAAAGGCATGGGGATCCGGATAGAATAAGTATACTGAAAATTGGGCTCTACCCTTTTTCCAACCGCCCGCCATCAAGCATGTTATAAGTTCGAATAAATATATCGAACGAATATATTATAAAAGCAATAATCTAGGTATGCTAACTCATTCTTCTTATATAAATATCTGATGGTCATTGGAGCCAAATAATATAGGGAAACTTATTTTATTGAGACCTTTTCTCTCGCCTTTTTATAAGATATTTTATCTGAAATTGAGATTTTCGGAAAGTTATACTGCGATATATAAAGAAAGTAAAAGAAGGGATTGTTCTCGAAAATATTGGGTGCTCCCTGAGTTATTTCAAATTGAAAGAACTCCTGAAACAGTCATAGCAATAGCATTAATTTGATAAATCATAAATGACGTCGAACAAATGTTTTATAACCTGGAAGTTCATGCTTAGTGCTGGTGTAGTGGTGTTTTAGGCAGATGTTTTATGACATTTACTCCCAACTCCAAAATATAATAACAGGGAAATATCTGTAAACTTTAACAAAACGCAGAAGCAAATAATGTGCATAAACAAGTGTTGATAATGGTCAAGAATGAATCACCTGCCATTTACACAGATATCGGACGATTAAGCCCTAATGAGTTAAACACCAAAAAGAAATACACAAAAAGCGTATTTGCTGCTTCTTCGAGTACCACGTTAAATTAAGTAGAAAAGAGATTGATATCTTGCGTGTTTTGTGCCAACTACATTAAGTAAAATAAGAGCGACAGTGTGATTTGCTTTTATGTTCTTTTTCTAGCGCGAAAGACACTCTGATATACAAAAAATGCATTTAAAATTTGCCATTCTATTTATGGCGGAGATTGATAAAAGAAAATGCGGTGTGTGCTTAAGACCACACGACAGAAGTGAAAACTACAACAAAGTAATGTTAAAAAATAAATAAAATTAAAAAAAAAGTTTCTTGGTGGATTGGGCATTAATTCCGATACCTCTCGCATGCTAAGCAAGCGCTTTACCATCTAACCTTCGCCGCCGACGGACATATGTACGTCCTAATTGAATATAGATATACAGATCGACTTAATACATATTTATTGTAAATTTGGCAGTTGGTAGATGATTATTCGAATAAAAATGTACAGGGTAATCCAAATAAGATTTTAAGGGGCATCGTCATGTGGCCCCTTAAACACCAGAAATGTAGATCTATTGGATTAAATGTTACAAGCCAAACCTTTTCTTATATATAAAATCCCATAACTTCGAATCTAGTTGAAAAATATGCAGATTTGTAAAATGGGATTTATCGGATTTGTTACATGAGTCAGTTTGGGTTTCGTTGGGTTAGTTGCATCTTGCAAAAAGAAGAAAAAACAAAAAGATAGTCAATTATTAATTATTGCTCGTAAGACTCCAAATATTACTGATTCAGTCTATTGAGCTTAAGGAAATGGGAAATATCATATAATCGCTATACCGGTAAAGATATGAAGATGTCGCAACCTACTTTCTATTAGTCAGAATGGTATATTGCCTTGCGAGCGGTTTCAAGGATAAAATACGAAGGAAACTTTAAGTAGACGACAACTATATAATTTTGTGGGTTCGCCTTCGCGTTTTTTTAATAATAATAGTAATAAATCTCTTTATTTCAAATTGTTTACAAGGTAATACAAAGTGAAACATCGTCACAGACACAGAAACAAATAAATCATTTCACCAATTACATATTTGTGTAAAATGCACCTAAATTATATGACTCTATGTGTGATAATAGTTTTTTCACTTCCCTTTTAAAAAGTTTTTATTTATCAATTGTCTTTAATCTTTCATGGAAATTATTATATAACTTAACACACATATAATGGGGACACTTTTCTGTTAATGTTAACTTATGTTTAGGGTAATAAATATCTAGAGACCGGGTATTATATCTATGATCTATATTATACAAAAACAACTCTTTATTCTTAAAGTAAAACATCAAACATTCATATACATACAACGCATACACAATCATAATTTCCAATTGTTTAAACACGCCTCTACAGCTTTCCAAATATTTCATTTTTGTAATAATTCTAATAACCCGCTTTTGAATTACAAAAATATCTTGGATTTTACTATTGCCCCCCCCCCCCCCTAATATGATTCCATATTTTGCAACTGCCTCAAAATTTGCAAAATAAATTACTTTAAGGGTCCCTTTGTTCATATATTTGGAAACGATCCTTATTCCAAAGCAATTGGAGTTTAATTTCTTACCCAAGCCATCTATATGATTTGACCAGTCTAAAAATAGGTTTATCTTTAAATTCAAAAATTTAGCTTCACTTGAAATCTCAAGATCCCTAGTTTCAAATGGTAAGTGTGTTGGCCTTATAAAATTAGATTGCTTAGTTCTAAAGCAGATTATGTTGGTTTTATCTTTGTTGAGAATTAATTTGTTTTTATTAAACCATTCGGTTGCCATCAACAGAAAGTTTTTGGCTCGGTCCAGTATCTCGTGACTTTTGTTGCCACCTACTAAAAGATTTGTATCATCTGCGTAACTAATAATACCGTTATTAGGAGTTATTAGATTGGAAAGATCATTTACAAATATAACAAACAGTATTGGGCCCAATATGCTGCCCTGCGCTATTCCTATATTATTTTCCAACATATCGGACCTAGAAGTTTTACCATCCTTCGCGACAGTTACTAATTGTTTCCTACCAGTCAAATATGACCTGATCCATTTGTTCGCGTTACCTCTAACTCCATATATTTCTAGTTTTTTAAATAGAAGCTCCCTGTCCAAACAGTCATAGCCTTTTGACAAGTCTAAAAACATTCCGACTGCCACCTGTCCATCCTCCAAGCATTCCAATATCAATTGAACAAAATTATACAAAGCTGTTTGTGTTGATCTTCCTTTAATAAACCCATGTTGTGACTTACTAAATAAATTATATATTTTTTAAAAATCTTGAAGTCTGTTACTCATTGCCTTTTCGAATACCTTAGAAAAACTGGGTAGCAGGCTAATCGGTATGTAGTTGTCAAGTACTGTTGGGTCGCCCTTTTTAAACAAAGGCTTAATTAATGCTATTTTTAAACCTTCTGGAAACACCGCAGAAGTGAACGAGTTGTTTACAATATAGCACAAAACATATTTTATTTTATCAACAGTTAATTTAACAATAGTGTGAACTAATTAAAATCATTAATTAAATATCACCCTGTCGCAAGTTTGAACTTGAACTTGAAAAATGTTATATAAACATTCACTGTTAATTATAAACAATTTGAGCGGTCGACGGGAGCGACTTTAATCCTTAATGATGCAATCATCAGCATTTTGTAACATATAAATACGCCGGCAAACGCCGAGTAAATCAGACTTTTGGGTCTCTCAAACCGCTCAGTCTAGTTGCCGTACAGCACACAGGTGCGTACACTTCTAGCTGTTCTATCCCACAACCCCCATAACTGAGAACACTTATACACAGGTATAAGGTTGTCAGGTCCTTACCTAACCTGGGTGAACGTATGCATAGGTATACGGCATTCGGGGGCTACTAAAAAGTATAGAGAGAGTCGAATTTATGAAGCATCAGAACTTCTAGTGAAGGGATAGTTTTTGGGGAGTTTCAAAGAGTAGTTAAAGTGCCTTAGCAATTTGTGATAAACTTAAAAGTCTTACCTTATAAATATCAGAACAAATACCTAAATAAAAGACAACCCGCTCGCATAAACTTTATTAATAAAATAGTGACGTCGCTTGCTAGACAAACTTTGAACTAAGCCTCCCTCGAGAAGACATGCATTTCATATTAATTGGGTATAGTGTAAACTCTTAATTAATCTATAATCTTAAACACGCCTTTATTAGTATACAATCTAACCGTTGTTAAGTTTGTTTGTAAATAAACTTGTTATTGTTTTTATCGATGTGTCTCCTTTATTATCTCTTCTCAACTTGACGTAGTGCGTTCCTAAATCTGAGTTGCTCTCCTACACGCTAAGTAAGGCGTGTCGTCACCGATAAAAAACGCGAGTCGTGACAATAGTTGTTGGGATTTCATCTACGCCACTACTGAGCTTACTTTTTAAAGATTGAGCAAAATCACATATTTCTGTGGGTGAAATTGGATTAATAAACATAGAGCTTCTATTTGGACTTACATTACATTTAAAAGGAATATCAGCTAGGTATTTTAATAATGTCGGCACTATAGACAATAAATAACTATTATAATTACCCGCTATTTGATCAGAAGTTCCTTCAACTTCTATACTGGTTAATTTGTTATCCATTCCATTAATTTCTTTACAAATAGCCCACATACATTTTATCTTATTGTCAGAATTTTTAACCCGATGTTCATATGACTCGGACCGCAAGTTAGTTAATATTTTGTCATATTTTTTTTTCATCTATAAATGCCTCTTTAAAAATATTGTTGTATTGTGACAGGGTTAAATACAGTTCTAACTTGCGCTTACATTCTTTAAGTTCCTCATTAGGTTCTGATTTTAGTTTTGATTTATTAGAATTATTATATATCTTTTTTGAGGAAAGTTCTGATCAAAATAATGTTTAAAAATTTGCATAAAAATATCCCACTGAGTATTTACATCACCCCTATCAATACTATAGACTTCCGTCCATTTCTCAGCTTCAATACAAAACAAAAAATTGTGTTTATTTTCATTTGAAAAAATGCGTGCATGTTTAGCCTTTTGATCTTGTTTGTCTGTAATTTCAAACACAATTCTTTGTCCAGCATGATCCGAAATAAAATGTTCAATTGTTTTCAATTGCTTCCACATAGTCTGAATTTGTAAAAATATTGTCTATACAACTGGCAGAGTTTTTTGCAACCCTTGTATTTTCAAAAATTGTAGGACTTAAATTAAATGAGGCCATTAATGAACATAAATTTATTTTTGAAGGATTATCCCT
This sequence comes from Pissodes strobi, assembly GCA_016904865.1. NCBI lineage: Eukaryota > Metazoa > Arthropoda > Insecta > Coleoptera > Curculionidae > Pissodes > Pissodes strobi. The sequence continues at coordinate 202,447 of MU182607.1, read as the reverse complement.
AATCATTTCTATATTAAAGTCCCCAAAAATCACAATTAATTTGTTTTCATGAAATATACTGATTAGTGATTGTTCTATTTTATTCAAAAATATATCCATATTGCCTGAGGGTGGTCTATATACACTTACAATTATAGTTTTCTCAGTCCCTAAAACACACTCAACAGCTGCTAACTCAATTATGCCACTAACTGAAATGGAAGTCACTCTTTCACATGGTTTACACTTAAAATGTTCTCCCATGTTTACCTTCTTCTCGACAAAACATGGACACTAATTTAAAGTCATTTATTGAATGCTGTTTTAATTGTTCAGGGGATTTCCAGTGCTCTGTAGCACATAACACCAAACACTCATCCTGGGTAAGCAACATGTTGTTTATCCGATCCACTGCATTTCCTATTGATTGTACATTTTGATGGATTATGCTACAGTTGTTTCCTTTCTTATCTTCTAAATTTTTTATAAAAAATTTGTTGAGGTATAATTAATATGACTTTGGAATTGAGCTAATCTCCTTTGTAATACTGGGCATTTACTATCTCGAGCGGAGTGATGGGTCTTCTTCATATTTTAGTTTTGTACAGTTAGGGCATTTCCACTCTTCTGTTGTACACTCTGTTCAGTGGTGTTCACCTCCACATTTATGGCAGCATTTTTTGTCTTTGCAATACTTCGCAACATGCCCAAAACCTACACAATTATAGCTAAGTTAAAATGTTCCTGCACATATACTTTAACCAGATCGAAATTTATCACCTGTTTTTTTAAAAACCATTTAGATATTTCTGGTAGTGCTTGCAAGATCCAGTTTTCTTTCTGTATGTTTTTACATTGTTTTTTGCAATAATTTTTATTTTATCACCGAGGCGATACCCCAGTTCTGTTTCTATTTCTTCAATAAGTCTTACAATATCTTTCAAAAATTCTTCATTTGCAATGCCCTTTGCAATTCCCGTAACCATAAACATTGGGTCCATATTTAAAGATTCCCTTTTAACTATATAATTTTTTACTCCAAGCACATTTTTAAGTTTTTTTCTGTTGGTCTTCATTATGGCTTTCCATGACTACAGCGCCATTTTTTAAATGTTTAATATTTTTGAGACTACCAATATTTTTCGTCGATATATGTAACTTAAGTTGCTGAAGAGTATTTCGAGAATCATTTATGTCTTTTACCTTTACAATAGTTCTAATTTTCTATTTGTATTCGATGTTGCCCAAGTAGTACTTCCTGCAGAAATATCTTCTGTTAAATTAGGTGCATAATTTACATTTATAGCACTCACATTAGCATATGTTTTTTTATTTTCTATTATTTGCACTTCATTTTCGATAAAGTTATGATTTTTTCGGGGCTTTTTTGTTGAGTTATAATCAGTTCTTTTTCCAATGAGCCTATCTTGTGTATCATCATAAGAGTTAAGCATTTATGTATGTTTGTTGTTGCACTTTTCAATATTTCACAATCTCCTCTTTCCAAAATCTGGCCTACTTTTTGTTCCGTTTCTTGGATATAATCCAGAGACGAGAAAACTTGAGATATCATACTTTCAATATTTAGTTTTACATTATCAGTTAATTTTGTATCTTGATGGCTTTCTAGTTTTGTTTGTACCGCCGAACATTGCCTTTTGATAATATTTTCTTCATTGTTTTCCCTCTCTGGCGTATTTTCTGACCTAGGTCTTTTTGAGGAGTTTCCTTTAAAATTATTTTCCATATTTTCCATTGGGTCAATTATTTTATTATTTCCAGTTGGTGGTGTGCGTAAGACAGATTTACTAGGTTTAAAAGGACTATTGAAAACTTCCTCCTGATCTTTGTCTCTTTCATAATTTTTATTTGCCAAAGTTACCGTTTCTATATTGCATGTTCCTCGTATATTGGATTTGCCTGTATTTACCATATCATTGATTGTTCTCTTATCAGCAGCTGTGTTCGTCGCGTTGTTTACGGTTGAAATTCCTAATGATTTTATCGATATCTTCTCTTGATAAATTAACTGTAGGCAGTGAAAAACTTCTATTTTCTCGCCTTACCACATTAAAATTTTTAAAGTTTTTTTCACTACCGATTTTTTTACTATTAGCCTATAAAAACACACTAAAAACTGTAGCGATATAAACGTGTTTAAAATATGTAAGTCTGCATATATTGTCGAAAAGAAAAAACGCATGATGTTATTAACCTGATATATTAACACATTAAAACTCTGGCCATTTGAGCATATTGAATTAAAATTCATGTGTATGTACAATCATCATAGAAAGAATACCTTGCCATGAACCGTGCAACACTTGGAATTTCGCTAAGATGCAAGATCAGGTATGTGGAAATTAGGAATCGAACTGGAGTGCCCCACGTGATACAACATATGGTAGAACTAAACTGGAGTTGCACATAGACACTTGAAAATAAAACAAAAACCTTTAGCATTTATGAATATTTTAATATACGTTATTTTAACTTAAAAAATATAAAAATATATAAAGAAATCAAGTATCTTATTCTGACGATGCTAGAGTATAACCAAATTTGGTCAGTGCTAAGAATCAATCGCGCATGCTATCAGAATAATAATGTGAACTACTAAATTCCTAAACTACTAAATAAATATCACCCTGTCCAAAGTTTGAATTTGAACTTGGAAATTGTTATATAAGTATTAAAGGCAAACTATAAACAACGCGAGCAGGCAGCGCGAGCGATTATAATCCTTAAACGTGCAATGATCAGCAGATTTTATGATATAAATACGCTAGCAAATCTTCAGTTTGTCAGACTTTGTATCTCACCTAAACCTAATCTCCTTACCTGAGTGGTCTTGCTCGAGCACATTGCTCGCGGACTCAGATTCATCTACCTGAGTCGTCTTGCTCGAACACATAGCTCGCGGACTCGGCGGTTGCCTATCCTCAGTATTACAAATCGAATTTACAGGAGATTTATTAATAGATAATTTTTAAAGTAAAAATCAGTAAGTTCAAGTGCAAACTTTAAGTGGAACTCTTAGTGAAAAAACTAACTATAAATGAAACACAACACAAACACTTAAAAAAACTATATTTATAAAGCAGTGTCCAAAGACTTAGAAATAATTCATAAATATTCCTCAATCGAGAAAGCATGCGCACCTTAGTACTTGGATATAATATAATCTTATCAACATTTCTGACCGTATGGTATTGTATATCTACAATGTGATGTTGTATTATGCGACAGGTTTTCTCGAATTGAGGTATTTCTTTTCAAAGGCAATAGGAGTCTTGATAACGTTGGGGACCAACTTTTAGAGGGCGGGGGACGTGTGAATTACTAAAATGCATAAACTATTAAATAGATAGCACCTTGTCCTAAGTTTGAACTTGAACTAGGAAATTATTATATAAACAATAAAGGCAAACTATAAACAACGAGAACAGGCAGCGCGAGCGATTATAATCCTTAAACGTGCAACGATCGGCAGATCTTATGATATCAATCCGCTAGTGAACCTTCAGTTCGTCAGACTTTGTGTCTCACCTAAAACTAATCTCCTTATCCGAGTTGTCTTGCTTGAGCATATTGCTCGCGTACTCAGATTCCTCTATCTGAGTCGTCTTGCTCGAGCACATTGCTCACGGACTCGGGGGTTGCCTATTAGAAGTCGAATCTACAGGAGATTTATTAAAAGATAATTTTCAAAGAAAAAATCAGTAAGTTCAAGTGCAAACTCTACGTGAAACTTTTAGTGACAAAACTAACTATAAATGAAACACAATACAAACTCTTAAGAAAAACTATCGTTATCGGGAACTATTAAACATATAGTGATTTTAAAACCAGCGATGAGACGATTTTCTATATTTAAAAATATGACACTGTAGATGCGTGTACACGAAGGGCTTTCTATTTACGAAAGTAACATTAGGGCTTCTATTCAAGCATGCGTGAGTACACACGAAGAATGGGAAAACACGCTTTAAGAGCGAATGCTTTTCGGAGACTATATTCAGCGTCAAGAATAGATAAAGACAGGTTTAACGAGCGCCACGATGACCTCTTGCCTCAGCGGCTTAAGAGAGTATGTCCTCCATCTTATAGATAGTTCGACCGAGAACTACTGAGGCCGTGTGCTTCCGATATTAAGCACCACTCACACTTTTCCGAGATTTTAAGTAACGCTACTTTTACTAGACTTTATTTGAGAATGAATTTGCCATCTTCTCGATGCAAACGAGAGAGAGAAACTAACCTGAATGTGAGCCACAGAAACCGCTGACATCCGAAGCGAGGCTTAAGCTATGTAAGTTTACTTTACCGATACTAATCCTTCTAATAAATCTAAAGATAATTAACGTAACTGTATTTCACGGAGACTGTCCTGTCATTCGAGACCGAGGCCTAATCATAGAATGAATCAAAAAAAGAGAAGTGAGGACGCCTTCCTGTCATCTTTGGCCCCCACTACTGAAATACACTTTTGTATGCGGGTAAATAGTGAAAATAAGGCGAAGTTACATAAGAATTTCATGTCATTAGTTTCCTAAATACAAAATATGAAGATTGAAACCAACCTTGTTGAAATCTGCTTATTAGATTTTGAGTAAATCGATTTTTATAGATCTGAATAAAAGGGTGTCATAGCTGTACGGGTGTGCCCGCTATTAGCAATGCTGCTTGTGACTGTGATGGGCCGGACCCATTCTATTTACCATTCTGCTTTCAACTGGACAAAAGGAGGTCCACAGAGGAAGAGCCCAAGATTATGAAAATTAAAATGACACAGCAAGGGGTATGTTTAGGAGTGCTTTAGTCCATGGTTAAAAAAAGAATTGTTTCTACTACCGTGTGTAAAGTATTCACTTTACGCACTCTCTAAGGTTCGTAAAATTGGCCTTTTTAATGTGCAGTGCGTAAAATAAGTTATTTTACGCACTAGTGCGTAAAGTAAATCTGACATTTTTTGACATTTAGGGCAGTGCGTAAAATAATATATTTTACGCACTAGTGCGTAAAGTAATTTAATAATATTTTTGTTTTTTCATATATTTTTCGGTAGTAGAAAAAATTTCGTATGCTGCTCATGTGTAAAGTACCCTTTTTTTATTCATGGGATTGGGACAATATTCCTATTCATGAAAAAAGGGTCACTTTACACACTTGTTGTATAAATAACTATTTTGCATTTTAGGTTCTCTTGACAAATATGGAATTTAGAAATATATCATATTACAACATACTTGTCAAAGGCTTGGCAACAAATACCAGCATCTAGAACTACGTTTATTTTTCTCTTGTGTTGGTCTATTAAAGAGCTGTTCAGCAACTGTTTATTGTTTTACTGCAGTGTTATGCTTCTTATATTTTTTAAGGTATCATGAAATAAAAAAAAATGTTAATTCCACATAAAATTGGATTATTAAATGGAGACAATTTTTAAGTACCAAAGAAACGTCGAAAACACTTTGAAAACCTAATAAAAACAAAGGAAAATCAGGACAAGACAGGACGTCTAGGAATATTGCTGATATCTCTATTCTTGGGACTTCAAAGTAAAGCGACTGTACAAGCCGACGTACAGATAACTAATTTGGAAAATCCAATTCTTCCTATCCAATTAGGTACCGCCAAATTAGTTTATGATAGACATACGTTCTTCCATTATGTAGATTTAAGTTACCTATTTAAGCAATTAGAGAATATAGAAAAATTATATCTTATAATTAAAAATCACTTAAACGCTTCAAATCATGTGTCATATCACGCGTTATTGCAAAACTTAGCTTTAAGAATCGAATAGTTAATACAAATAACTTCCGATACTCGAGAATTTACACCCACATATTTGTAACAAAAGAGGATTAATAAATGCGATGGGTAAAATACATAAATGGTTATTTGGTGCTGTAGATGCTGACGACTGCAAAAAATATAATCAAGCAATCAATATCTTACAAGATAATCAAAAGAACATTGCCAAAGAACAAAATTTGCAGATTTCACTTTCATAAAGCCTGATCAATAGTTATAATAAAAGGATAACTACACATAACAAAAATCAGAAAAACATTTAATTTGGTTTAAAGCGTTCCAAATGTCAGTACAACGCACAATAAGTAGCTTACAATACTACTTTAGCTTTCAAGGATGGTATTGCAAGTTAATTTAGATTGCCAAAAGTTATCTAAAAACTTAGAAGATGCAATTATGTTCGCTAAAGTGAATACGTTACACAATAGCATACTTTCGAGCTCTGAAGTAAAATCTACGTTAAATTGTTTAACGGAAATTTACAAACAAAACGAAATCCCAAAATTTAAATATATATTATCTTATTATCAATTTTTGGGAACTCTAGTTAGTTTTTCAGACACAAAAGTAATTTTTGCTATTCATGTACCTACACTAAGATATAAAAAAAACCTTAACCTTCTATCATATATATCCAATAATCCAAAATCACACCATATTCTGGCACAAGAAGAATCAGAATAAGAAGACAATTTGCCGCTGATACTTGCCCAATAATCGAGGAAATGTACTTCTGCATAGAAGAAATCCACCCTTAAGATAAATGCGTCGAAAATTTGTTAGATGGTTCAGAATTGAAGAATTGCCAAATTTCAAAGATCCAATTCGAGGAACCAGTCGTTGATCAAATTTCCAGAGAATTGTATTGCCAACAAAACCTGAAAAACTTTTGGAAAATGCATCAGAGAGCAATATTTCCAAATTAAGCAAACGATTTCAGAAACATATCAGGTCCAAATCAATGAAGAAAGATTCTTCAATGACGTCAAGATCCAAAAAGACAAACCGTTGATTCTACCCGAAATCCGGCTGATCCAAAAAGACAAACCTTTGATTCTACCCTAAATCCGGCTGTCCACATTGAACGCCACATAGATTTTGGTAACACGAAATATTACCAAAAACAATTTCGACGAAATTTACCGTCTGAAAGACATGGCAAGTTAATTATCGCCAATCAAACAAATCAATCAAACACCACATGAATCGGTATTCATCGCCATCCTAGGATTCTGCTTTGTTATTATAATGGGAATAATAGCAACTCAATGGAGAAGACTTCAATCAATTTGGAAATTGATCCGCCGAAAGATAATTGAATTGGTTCCATAATTCCAGATCCCCGAAAATCATGTTCTGTTATTTTCGAGTCCTAAGGAGGGAGGAGTTAAGTAGTAGTAGTCACGTTTCCATGAGAACCGCAATCTAAGCACGAGTCAGCGCAAGATTACGAAGAACCAAGGAGCTTTGTCAACAAGCCTTAGTTTATAATTTTATGTTTAATAATTGTGAAATCAATCTTTGCTTAACCATTGTACTTGTCAGTAGTAAAATAGATGTTTTTAAAAATAACTTTCGGCTTACGAATAGATGTACTCCTAAAAAATGCCAGTTACAGAAAATATCATAATCAGATTTTATGAAAATGGTACGATTTTGGTAGGCGACAGTATTTTAGTACCTTGTATGCTATTACTCTACTCTCGCCTTTTGTCGCTTATAAACTTTAGTTCTTTAACTATTTTGGATCTTTATATCCCTCCGCCAAATTATAAGTAATTTTTCAACTATCTCCCCATAATTACCCTTAAAATTGTTTCCTCTGTGAAGCGAAATCAAATCTATTCCATATAGCCCAAAGCGATCTTCCTCTGCTAAACCATCGGTTAATATCGAATATACCTATTTCTGCCGCGTTATGTTCACACAGTCAATAATTCGATGTCCGTTTCCAATTATAGAGTCGAACTAGCATAATTGTGTTGAGCATGCGATTTAATTGGCCTTTATAGATACTTGGAATTAATACAGTTCCTGAAAGTTATCCATTTAGTCGATCAGGTGCATTAATTAGATATAGCTCAGTAATCGAGATGTTTATCGTGTTCCTTGAAGGACTCGGGCGGTTTCCGGTTAATTTTGATCTTGGCCAAATTAAAAATCAATATCGAACACCTTTGAGTATTCCTATAATTGATATAATAATTGTCTTAAGAATTGATTAAATCCAGATTTTAAGAAGGATCATGAGCTGATCAAAATAGTGAACTAATTGAAAGGCATTTGAAGTATAAAGACTGACCGGAATATTATTTAACATAATAATTAACTTATTAATGTTCATCTTTAAATTCCATTAGAGCTAGATAATTAAAAAAATACTTTCGAAATACAATTTCACTCATTA
>MU182607.1:159906-189241 GCA_016904865.1 Pissodes strobi | reverse complement strand
TAAGATTTGTTCACTAAGTTTAATGACTTAGACGAAAGTCTCATTGAGCAAAGTACAATTTGGTAAAAAGGGATGCGACGTACATTTTGTTAAAATAAATAATGAGTCATTGAGTTTTCTGCACTAAGTTCACTGAGTCAGATGAGTCGCAAGATGGATAAGACACACTTTCGTATAATTTTGTTAAAATGATAATGATTTCTTCAGTAAATTTAATAACTCAGAACGATGCTCCTTGAATAAAACGATTTTGTTTTAGTTAAATATATTTTTGTGGAAAGAGAATACATTTTTAAACAGATAACAAACAGCATTTTTTATAATTTTTTTTGTCAATGGGTAAAATGTCTCCTAAATCAATATATTATATTATGTACAGTATTAATATACTTGTATTTGTATGGAGTTCATTTATATATTATGGTAAAGTATGTATACGAATATTTCAGTCAAATGTACGTTCTCGTCTTTAACTCAAGCTCGGAATTTAGCAATAAGACTAAAGATACTGTATAATTGTAGGACTGCGTTACTGAAAATATAATTATTTTCCTTCGAATACTAAAATGCAAAATGAAGTTACAAAACTGTTTCTGACGTCCAATTACTATTGAAATTTACAATGACTCGGAAAGTATTTTAAACGTTTTATTTGAGGAAATGAGCGAATAAATGAAGGAAGGTAAGTAATGACAATTAACCTAGTTTCCGTTACACAAAAAAGTAATTTACATAGATTTAATGGTCTTTAAGACCCAGTCGGAGTTGCTCGGCTGCAAGGGCACGTCCTATTAAGATAGCAGTTATTTGCCAATTACAGGTCCTTTTGAAGCGAGACAGCCTGATAAAGCCTATATTTTTAAAGCAGTTGTCTGGACTGGGATACATTTAAAATACATTTTTAAATGAAAGCTCGTTTTTTTCCGTTACCTTATAGTTTCTATGGCATATTTAAAATTTTGTATGGTATTTTAGGCACGGTCCCGACTTTACATAAATATCATGCCACTTCTCTTTTAGTTTAATAATAAATATTTTTATTACAATTAGTAACCCGTAGGTTTTGACCAATTATGTCGTAGAAAACAGTTTCATGATAATAACATCTAATTGTGATTTAAGTGGGATCTCCCGCTTTAATCGTAAAATATATTAGAAATATAATTCGTCATCGTTGTTTGCTATCTTACGTTCGAAAATTATATTAATTCAAATCTGAATTTTCAATAAAAGTAAGTAATATATTTCATTCTTCCTATGAGGGACAGGTGTCTTTCTTCACTTTCACATCCCACTCAAAACAGACAACATCTTCACTTAGCTCTTCGTCTATCAATGAGAATCTTAAGGTGACAGTTACCTGTAAAAGAAAATACAACTCGTAAGCCTTTGTTTGTACAAATTGAGAAGATACATCGGATCTCTTTTGCAGCTAAAAACTTATTTTCACTACAGAGCGGTGCCAAAAATTGACAATTTAAAAATATTACGCACTATAAAGAGCTTAAAACCAGATGTCAAAGTACAGTCATTGAGTAATTTTTTTAAGAATCGTTGTATAATAATATGTAGCATTTTAATTATGCCTAAAATTTATTTTCAAGTTATTATTTTTTGATATTGTCAAAAGCGTTTTGGCGTCTGGTTACAGAGCACTGAACCTGATTACTCCCAAAACTCGTTTCCTTATTACAATTTTATTCACTTTATATGAGCGCTTCCCAATTTGTCAAGACAATTAATTCTCTTTACGCTAATTTATAGATACGTTATTGCTATTATACTTAATTAATCGGAATATTGGGGTGTAATGCTAGTTCGCCTCCCCGCGGTACGCGGTACTTCCTGGATAGCGCCTATTATTATAGACGTGAACTAAATGAACTAGCACAATCTGGCGACCAAACATTCCAAGCTGTTGGACATCTCCTGGTCAATCCACATCACTATGGTACAAACAGGTAGAACAATCGGACCTTCTAAGGACCATAGGTCTAGAAAAGTCGGACCTAGCATCCGAGTCTGCGAGATTAACATAGAAGGTATTAGCAGAGCTTAATGCGAACTCCTTCATAAGATCTTAATTGACAACGATGTCGACGTACTGGTAATCGAGGAGACATATACGGAAAATGAGAACCAAATCCGATTAAGGGGAAAGATCCCGGGCTATGAAGTTATGGGTGTCACTTATCACATAGCATATGGTACTGCTACATACATCCGCAGCAAAATTGAGAATGCATCTCTACGCCACGTTACCACTAACAACAACATTTACGAAATTACGATTCAGGTTGGTGAGATTACAGTGAGTAACATTTATAAACCTTCTGCTACACTTTGGCCCCAGCATGCTATGCAGCCCTACCCTCATCCAGCTGTATACATAGGAGACTTTAATAGTAATCACACTAATTGGAGGTATAGGGCAACTGACGAAAACGGTGAAAATGTGGGCTGAGGAGAATAACCTATGCATGGTTTTCAATGCAAAGAATCGTGGAACCTTTGAGTCAGCAGCATTGCGGCAAGAATATAATCCAGACTTGTGCTTTCTTTCAACAGACATCAATGAACAGCCACTTGCAACTACACGAATTGTTCTAGATAATTTCCCACACAGCCAACATCGCCCTGTCTTAATAGAGATTAGAATGAGAATCCCCTTAATAACGTCTTTCCCTCGCCCGAGGTGGAGCAAAGCAAACTGGAAGGCATTCTCCAATAATCTTGAAAAATGCTTGGGGTGGATCCCTCCCACAGCAAAAAACTATGAAAGATTTGTTGGAGCTATTATCAGCACAGCGAAGAAAACCATACCAAGAGGATATAGAAAGAAGTACATCCCAGGATGGAGCGAGGCAAGTGACGAACTATACAAGGAATTCCTTGAGTCGGGTGACAGCGAGAAAGCTGATGAACTTCTACACAGTTTGGACTCTGCGTGACGCCAGAGATGGACGGAGACAGTGGAGAAATTAGACTTCATGAAATCCAGCAGGAAAGCACGGTCACTACTACAAAAACTGGGCGGAAGTAACCAAAGACCTCGAGCGGACACTTCGGTAACTCCAAACGCAATCGCGTCCAATATTGTAGAAACCTCAAGAGCACCAAGAGACCGCGCACACACAACCAAAACCAAGGGGGAAGATCCTCAAAACATCCTGTGCTGATGAGACACCATACTCTCAACCTTTCACCTTTGAAGAAACACTGTCTGTTTTGAGAGAGATTAAAGCCGGCAAGGCCCCAGGTTTTGACGGCATACACTCAGAGTTCCTCATGAACTGCGGAGAATTTACAAAAAGATGGTTAATGCGCTTCTTCACCGACGTTATTCAATCAGGCACCATTCCCTAGTCACTTAAAAGGGCAAAAATCATAGCCATCTTGAAGCTTGCTAACCTAGCGACATGCCACAAAGCTACCGCCCAATCGTACTACTGACCATAATCTACAAACTGCTAGAGAGATTAATCTACAACAAAATTAGCCCAAAAATTCTAGAGTGCATACCTATAGAACAAGCTGGTTTTCGCCCTGAATGAAGCTGTGCCGATCAGGTTCTATCATTGGCGACTCACATCGAGGCAGGATTCTAACGTAAAGTAAAAGCATCAGTTGCTTTTATCGACCTGACCGCGGCTTACGATGCAGTCCTTTCAAGTAAAACTAGGCGGACAAAAAATGAAACTCCACAACGGCCTGTCCCAAGGATCCGTATAAGCTCCATTGCTTTTTAGCCTATACATCGCTGATATGCCGGCAACATCAGCAAGAAAATTTGGGTATGCAGATGACTGGATGATAGCTACTGGACATAAACATATTGAAGAGACGGAGGTCACTTTGATGAGAGACCTAGCTATACTGGGGAAATACTTTCCCAAGTGGAGGCTGCCGCCAAGCGCAGCGAAGACCGAAGTCAGCAGCTTTCATCTTAATAATAAACAAGCCAATCAAGAACTGCACATAACCTTTGAGGGTAAGTAACTTGCACACTAATAACTTTAGCTCAAAATACCTGGGTATTACTCTGGATAGAACTCTGTGCTTAAAGAAGCACTTCACCCAAAGAGAGCTAAGCTGAACACTCGGAATAATTATGTGGTACTACCTGGGGCTCCTCTGCTAGCATCTTACGCTCCTCCGCACTGGGATTGGCTAACTCTGCTGTTGCACTCAGGAAAAGTGGACGTCCAACTGAATAACACGTTACTTATCATATCTGGAACAATGAAATCAACTCCCACTCAATGGCTTCTTCTCATATTAAGCCATATTCATCCGCCACATCTGCGCAGACAGGACGCACTCTCTAGGGAATACCGGAAAATTATAAGCAAGCCCCAATTGCCCATACCCTTGGACGTCCCTGACCTCGAAAGGAATATACTCCGCTCGAGACATCCTGCATTAGTCACAGCAGAAACAAAAATGCTTTTAATCTCACCGAATCATGGAAGAGAGAATGGGAATCAAAGCTGGTAATGACTACCATTCGTTTGGGAATATTGCAGAAACAACCGTACAGTAAATTAAGAAAAAAAATTTCGCCAAGAGATTTGATAATGAAGGATAATAAACACTAACCGCAATCATTGCATAAGCGCATTGGTCAATTTGTCAAGACAATTTTATGCATATTGATTTTCAGATATGGGAGCTTATTCATAAAAATATTGCAGGAATATTCAGTCATAGATACTAAACTTTTTCTTAATATGGCATAAAAACGATAGGAACTGAAAATGTAACTCTACATGCCAAAGATATTAATTTTTGCTATGTATTTGGTACAAGAGTATTCGCCGATCCGTCAAGACAGTATTTATGTAAAACTAAAGACAAGAGAGCTTACCTCTGGAAATATTGCAGGAATAGTCAAAGAATACTGATAGTTAATTTTCTCCTTTTTAACAACTGGACATTGAGTGTTGGTAAAGCCTTTGCAAGCATCATCTTGATCCAAGGGATAATCCAATTCAACACCCATACAAGTCGCGTGAATTTTAGGCTTTATCTTCTCCAAATATCTAGCTACAATATTCGTGACGTTATGCTTTATTTTGTTTTCAATATTTGGCATTAATTTGCCGTTTTCTTCAACAGAATATAGGATCATGAAAATGTAAATATATCTATATATAACAAAAATGCTTCTCGGGCATTATCAATTATGCTATAGAAAAAAGTATGTGTATATATGTTAATTAAATATATACTATACTTATAGCTTCGAGTAAACACAAATGAAGACAAATACCTACAACGAAATATAAATATTTTAAAATTAAGCATGATCAATTTTATCTAAAAGATCTCATTTATTGTTAATAGTACTTAAGTAAATAACTCCAAATATAAAGTCTGAGTCCCAGTAAAAAATTTTGTAACAAAGATTAAGTAGGTACCTGCTGTGTTTCGCTCTTGCAGGCATCATGAACTAATCTGGGGCTATAATTAGGGAATCTCAATATATTTGATCTATGCATTTCGTGCATGCATTAAAACGTATGAAATAAACAATAAACATTTGCTTTATCTGACTTACGTGCTTGAAAATCCACGTTGATAACGGATGCACAACCAAGAGTACACGTGCAAGGGCTTGACTCACAAACGTAGGAATTTATGGAATAAGTGACATTCGGATAAATTCCTGTGGAATCTGTACCTACAAACCGAAAAATTCGAATTTTTAGGATACGTGATATATTCATTAAGCTGTCGCATATCTTGTTGAACCTAATTTCCTGCAAAGTCATAAAGATTTCCCTAAGTTGGCGCAAGTGATTTTTCTACTAAATAATACAAAATAGATGTAGAATATTGCTTGTGTTAATATAAATAGTGTAGTACTAGTACTGGTAAATGATACAACTTACAGGAACTCATTTGGGTAGCTGATGCAAGTACAAAAAAACCACTAATTAAAATCAAAGCTATATTAAAATTCATTTTGCTAACTATATTGTTCGTGCTTTAGATGTTCCGACCTCAGATCGGAAAACTTAAAACCGTTCTTACATTGTTCGACCACATTATATTCGATAATATTGCTAATCTTAATTGATTATTAATACAGGTGTCTACTTTGTATAATAATTTTATTGTAATTGCTAGGGCTGAGTTTACATCGTGAAAGTAGATCCAATTCTAGTTATTATTCGATCGTCTTTATATAATGACAAAAAACTAGTATTATAAGGTGTAATGTATTATTATCCACAAGTTATTATAATGATTTCCAACATATTTATCATCCCCATCTGACCAAAACCAAAACAAGGCGAATGAGAAGCCCCAGGCGATGTCAAAAGAGCAATCGCATTTTTGTCGCTTACCCAATATAAACCCAGAAGAAATTGTATTTATTTATAAAAATATATTTTCTCTATGATAAATTTCCTTGTGAATTTAAATTCTGGCGCCTTAAGCATATTTATATATTAATATTTTTCATATGGCGTCTCGCGTTCGATTTCCGTCGGTGGCAAGAGAATTTTTATTTTGTTATATGTTTGTTTCTTTTTGTAAATTTGGGTTAGTTTTGCTTGGCTGCGCTCCGGAGCGAGCGAAGCGAGCCGAGGGCCATACGTGAAGTTAAGATTGGCTTCGAAATTCGTTCGGGCCGACTCGGGATCATTTGTTTTGCATGGGGTTTAACTGCTAGTGCATTTATCCACTGATACAGAAAGTAATGGTACTCTTTGTTTGCTAGAGCATTGGTTATATATAGATTCTGTAGAGGCACTATTAAAGCACCTTTTATGTCTACAAGTGTTGCTATAGCTATTATTTGCCTCTATGGATTTTGCGAGTAGGCTGTTGAGGTCATCCATTGCTAAAGTCATGAAGTAGACTTGCCTGAACTTGAACTGATAACACAGGAATGAGATATGTAAATAAATTTATAAAATGAAAATATGTCTACGTTTTTTTTATGGCAGTCGCAGACACACTAAAGGGAGCTCCTATGGCGCTCGACGAGCGGTGTGTGTGCGAAGATGTTGATTGACACGTTTCTTGAATAGTTGTAGGTTCTAATTAGGGGGAAACAGATGTCCTGGGAGTGAGTTCCACAGTGATGCAGTGCGCCAGACAAAGGAGTTCTTGTAAAGCGATGTTCTAGGTGTTTCCAGTTGTACGCTCTTGCCGTCTGTCGTGACTGGCTGACAGGCGTTGCTAGGGGCGGGATAAGGCGGACCAAATCCTGAGAATATCTGCCGTGAAAGTATCTGTATAAACAGGGGCATCGCGGGCACATATCTGCGGTGTTCCAGACTATCTAGATTTCGGGTCAACTCATGGTCGCCGACGAGACGAACAGCTCTGTTCTGAATTAAATCCAGCAGCTTTAGGGTGTGCTTTGGTGCGACCGACACCCCAGATCTGTGAGCAATATTCTAAGCACGGTTTTATTTGCGCTTTGTAGAGCAAGAGCAACTGCTGCGGTGTATATAGTTTTTTGTTGCGAAATAGCGCACCAAGCTTCTGGGAGGCTGATTTTGCGATGTTACCAACGTGATCATGCCAGAACATATTGCTGTTGACCGAGGCACCCAGCAGTCCGATTGACGAGGATGAAGGAATGGTCGATCCTGCCATATAATGATATCAGGGCCCGCTGTATTGGCCCTCTTGGTAAACGTGGCTGCTTGGGTCTTTGCTGCATTGATCAGGACCAAATTTCTGTCGCCCCAAGTTTGAACTTTCTCCAGGTCTTGATTATTTGCTGTAATCTGCCCCTGTCTGCGGTGATAAGTCTCAGTAGCTGGTAAAGGTTTTTCTGATCTAAAGTCGGAGAGACAGTCATCTGCAAAACTGTAAACAGGATTATTCGTTTTGGTCAGCAAGTCATTAATATAGATGAGGAACAGAGTGCCCTGAGGCACGTTCCGCCCGTGTTAATGGTGAATGTGTCTGTGATCAACTGCAACGTGCAGAGATCGGGTCTTAAGGAAACTGGCAAGCCAGCTGCAGAAAGAGCCTGGCAGTCCGAAGGACGGCAGTTTGTTGAACAGTCCGTCATGCCAAACTCTGTCGAATGCCTTCGAAACATCTAACCCAATCACTCGAGACTCTCCGTAGTTCTCAATTGCTCTACTCCAAATATGAGTGACATAGGCCAATATATCTCCTGCCGATCTCTCTTTGCGAAAGCCGTATTGATTATCGCTGATTATTCTGTTCTTCTTCAGGTACTTAATTGTAGTTGCTGATTGACTTTGGAGATTATTAGAAACAAGGCAATTGGGCGAGTTTGAGGGCGTGCTTTTCTTGCCTTTTTTTTGAACAGGTTGAATAGTAAGTCATTTTACTAGTCTAGTCTAGATTATATTTTTAATTGTTTTACTTGCACGTTTATTCTTTCATTTTATCTCAAAATTTCAATTTTGAATGTTATACCTAAAGACCAAGGAATAAAATACATAATTGATTAAATATAAATAAAATAAATAGTTAAGTTTCATTATTTTTCGATAAAGGTCCTAAATAAAAATGTGATGAAGAAAAATATTTTGTGTAGAAATGATTAACGGGTATTCAAACAAAATTTTAATTATGACAAATTTCGGTTATTTTGCATCAAATAATAAAGACTACTTACCTATTAAAAATTTTAAAAAACTTATCAATTCTCTTCTTTCAAGTAAACATCTTTCTAATAACTGTTAAATTGCGGTTGGGCGATCTTGATATTATCTAGAATATTCCCGCCGTTGTATAACCATTACGCGTACATTTGGCAACAATGGAATGGAGGGCTTACCCAAACTAATATTTCGTGTTTGAGTCATTTATTTCGATTTGCTACGGTTGCTGCGACTTAAACGTAGTCACTGACTGAAAATCTAGTCAATATATTTAAAATATCTCAAGTGGTTTATATTATTTTAATCTATAAATCAAATGTTTGCTAGAGTATAAGATATTATATTAAGAAACAGTCGTGGATTTACCAATATTTTTCGAGATGTACGGTAGCACTCTGCTTTCTATATACGAAAATTATTGCATTTTTTGGCCGGTTATTCTAAAGTAAGTTAAATTGATTGTATCAGGAACTGGAGAAATTGTGGGTCTTTGCAATTACAGTTTCCAAGCGTCTTCATTTAAACGGACGAGTGCTCTTTTTGACGTTATAATTTTTGTCCAGTATATATTCCAGTATTACATGTGAAAAGTCCTCTTTTTGCCTGGATAACTAGTCGATAAACCCTAAATATTTCAATATTTTGAGTAATTATTTTCAACCCATTTGTAGTCGCCGCGGCCGGCGGAACTGAGGCCCTATTGCTTTATCTCGTGTTGTTAAAAAAACTAAATATGAGCTCTCCAATTTCCGATTTAATTATGTCTGTTTGTCTGATTGCATGTATTAAATAGAGATGCATACATATGTTTAAAATTTCAAGCCACTTGCCCGTAAAATATTATACCGTTTATGTCACCCGTTATCAGCCTCGAACAACACCTCCTACAGAAAGGCCTGACGGCTTACGCGTGACGTCATCAAATCCAGGCAAAAGTTATTTACAGGCGTATATTTAAATGTGCAATTTCTTTTAAAATTTTACAGTTAGGTAGACGTTTTAGATCCAAAAAATCTCGACAAAATATAATAAAAACTTGTTTTCTTTTGTAAATTTAATTTTTTTTATATATATAGTTTGAAACGTAATGGGGCTAATGTTACTTTAAGGGCTACTATTATGACTGATAATGTTTTTTACTAATTTCTTTAAATTAAAAATTAAATTGCAGTTTACTTACCATTTTCTGCATACATAAATAATATTTAAGGGCTTCCGTTAAAACAAGGCTGCGAGTCATGTCATGAACTCAGCCCCTAAACCCTAGACGCGCTTCATTCGATTTTTATTTTAAAGAAATTGAAATTTCAAAGCAAAAACTTTTGAATATCCAGCTTATCAAAATAGGTAGGTGGTAAAATGTTACTATAGGTATAAAGGTGTCATAATAGATAATAGTAATGTCAAATTTGGTACTGTGTTTTTTCCATCCAAAGGACCCCGCAATATTTAAATGGAAATTGGTTACCGGTGATATTCGGATGAAATTTAGGTATGTTATTAGGAATGTTCTAAGCAACATTTTCTACCATGGG
This sequence comes from Pissodes strobi, assembly GCA_016904865.1. Taxonomy (NCBI): domain Eukaryota; kingdom Metazoa; phylum Arthropoda; class Insecta; order Coleoptera; family Curculionidae; genus Pissodes; species Pissodes strobi. The sequence goes on along the minus strand of MU182607.1, from coordinate 179,100 downwards.
CAGAACCTTGTATATGACAGGTGAACCGGTGTTAGCTGTCAAAAATTTGAATCTAATACAAAAACTATGACAGATCTTGTAGGGTATCAAGAAAACACTCCGTATTTCATAAATTAGATCAGTGAAGGTAATCCATCCGGTTTGAGGTTTAAGCGAAGGTTATTTATATTACCGGGTACACGTAATATTATTGTTTCAATTCAACGAACGCGCTACCAAACGCAGACAGCAAGGATGACTTAACCTTGACGACCTTGCACTGTTATTATAATAATATATACAAGTCTTGAACCTACATCAACTCGATATAAACTGCCGTTCATAACTTTCGAACATTCAAAATTCGTGGTCCGATTTTAACAATCAATATCTTAACTAATAATTGATGAAATTAAATGCGGTTTTCGAAATAATAAAGCACAATGCTTTACAAATCAGTTGACTTATACTAAATAACGAAAAAGATCCATATGCAAATTATACAGGGTTATTCGCAATTGCCACACAAAATTGAAAATATTCACATCTCTCCCAAACATGCAGAAGTTATTTTTTTATCGGTTTGATGATAGCACAGTAGTCATTGACCCCATACCTCGGGACGTTTTCGAGATTTTTCGTTTATCGATAGCGTTTAAAAAAATTGGTTAATTATCTTGAAAATTGGTATATCGGAAAGTTTGCCTTAATATGCATTTTGTAGCATTCTTTATTTAAGTTACTTTTTAAATTCTCTGATAAAAAAAGAGTATCCTTTTGAAAGCTCTTACATGTTTTAATATACAGGGTACCCAAAAAACCGTAATTGATCCGAAATCGCTTAGGTCGTTAAAAATTATTACCTACGTTATTAAAACTTAAGATTATCCCACGGACTTGGCAATAACCTGATTGAACTTTCTGTATATTTCTGGAGTTGCTGGGGATTACCATCAGTTGGTCTCCGTATTTTTGTATTACCTCACATAATAAACGAGGTGCGTCGTTTTCATGAAGTTGATGCGTCAGCTCCTTTTGTTTTTCTTTTATTTTATATTCTCGTACTAAGATAATATGTTTACATTTTTGTTATCAAATTTACCTGTTGTTACCTATATACAGGGAAGAATTTTTTAAATTTACTTGTAAAATAATTTATTTCTAATTTTGTTTATACCATCGTTCTTTTCACAAAAAAGTAGCATAGTATTGCGAAAACTGCAACTCTCTATGTTTACTCGTAAGTGAGATACCCCGTAATATCATCGAAAATGGGACACCGTGTATATTATAATAGCCTAGTTTTGAGAAAAAACAACTTACTTTAATATGAGATGGCCCTGATGTTAATTAAATGTTAAATAAAAAATAAAAGAAGCTTCAAATTAAGGCAAATTTTCCAATATACCGATTTTCAAGATATTTAAGCAATTTTTTTAAATGGTATCGATAAATGAAAAATTTCGAAAACGTCCCGAGGTATGGAGCCAATGACTACTGTGCTATCATCAAACCGATAAAAAAATTACTTCTGCATATTTGGGAGAGATGTGAATATTTTGAATTTTGTGAGGCAATTGCGAATAACCCTGTATAATTTGCATATAGATCTTTTTAGGTATTTAGTACAAGTCAGCTGATTTGTAAAGCATTGGGCTTTATTATTTCGAAAACCGCATTTAATTCCATCCATTATTAGTTAACATATTAATTGTTAAAATCGGGCCACGAATTTTGAATGTTCGAAAGTTATGAACAGCAGTTTATATAGGAGATTAGAAGACTGAGGGACAATCGGTATTAATTAGTATAAGCAGTATTATACAACATAATATAATGATAATCATAGCGAGAATCTTAAGTAATAATTAATGTGAATACAGAACTCAAATAATACCTAGAGTATTATTCAACTGAATAAAACAGTTCTACAATCTTGATGATCGAGATATCGATTTCTACTAAGTCGACCAAGGTAAATCGAAAAATGTCAACCATTTTGACACCCGTCAAAACCCTGCCAACTGACAGCACTCATCTTTTCCAGTTTTTGATATTTTTTTATGTCATTTGACCTTTGACTTGTATGAAAATTGTGAGTTCAAAAAATAAAAAAAATGGCGGGCTGTCAGAACCTGTAATTTATTTTTCATAATACCTCTCTGAAAACTATCATTTTCGACGTCTCTATAGAGCAAAGAAAGTAAGTCTTTTCGGTCCGGGCAAGGGAAAAATTTTCCCGGTCCCTAATTAGGGAGCGGGAAAAGTTTTCCCGCTCCCTGATTTTAAGTGCTAAATTTGCAGTTATTTAGTCACAGAATAAGCATAAAGTATAATAAATTGGGTTAAAATTATACAGCGATGCAGTCTACAAGATTAATCTAGTACATTTTAGCGTCAATAGTCTAATTTTAAGTAAAATTATTTCATTTAGTCTGACATTACTAGTCACAAATACTTCATAAATAACTGTCTTGCTTGTCTTGCAAGTTTGACGTTTGCTTTCATTTGAATACAAAATGTATTATAACATGATTTTGGATACGTAAAATTATAATAATTTTATGTTTATGTCTTGATTTCAGAGAGGTATTATGAAAAATATCGTTCATTACACGTCCAGAAACAGCTTTTCCTGTGCTTGCACGACTTCCGGTGTTCGGCTACGCCTCACACCAGAAACTGTCGTGCGCGCACCGGAAAAGCCTAGTTTCCGGACTGGTAATGAAATATACTATTAATAGAAAAAAAAAGATTTAAATCTGGTTCTTTTTCATTTTAAGGTAGTTTATTTGTGGTAAAACATGAAAAAGCTTTATACAGGTTTCAGCTTTTATTTTTTGGGTTAGATTGGGTATATTATTGAGGTCTAATATTTATTTATCAAAAGTCTCCGGTTACCTTTTTTTTACTCAAGAGATAATAGTTATGTTTAGAACAATAATTATTGAGAAGTGTATTGTATCGATCTAGCCGGGCGGCACACATTAAAGTATTGCACAAAAGCAACATGTCTTTAAGTTCAAAATATATGGTTTTATGTATTTAAAAATATGCCAACAATATAAATTGTATCCCTAAATATACAACGAAATATTAGGTACAAGTTTCACGCAATTAATAGCACATAGATACTTCCGATTTTAGAAAAATGCGAGAAAGTAACACGAATTAGAGCAGCCATTATCGACAAATTCTCAAACTAATCGTTTGATACACAATACGTCGAAGACCGCGAGTTGGGACTGGCATTCCAGTCGTCCAGCGTGACAATCAACGCTAAATACGGAAGTACGAGCGATAAAATAATCAATACTTTCACTGGGCTCCCTTTCAATGGTATTCTTATGGCAAAAGCATTTTACTAGATGCTATGACGTCACTGCAATTTTAATATTAGCCGATTTTCTGTTTTTCCATTGTTGCTATATTTTTGCGAATGGACGAAAGTTATCCAAAAGTATTTAAATTATTTTACGTTAAACCGTGACTCACACGGTTTGTTTATAACTAAATTCTAATACTTAAAATAATATTAAGTATAGTATAAATAGGTGTCGGGCAAAATTTTGAAAAATCGCACATATGTGACGTATAACTCGAAAACGGAAAATCGGATCGCCAAAAACAAAGGACCGTCCCAATTTTCATCTAGCTGCCCTTTTTGAGAAAAAAATAATTAACATAAAAATACCCGATTGAGCGTTACAAAGTGGAGCCCGAGGCGCTACATGCCAGCTCAGTTTCATTCACAACCCAGGAAAAAGTATGCTGAATATATGTGGTCCCACTCTTAGTCCCATTCCAAGTTACGCCTCTGTCACATTTCTAGCATTTAGTTTAGTGCATTCACATATATTCATATTACAGACTGGAATTGGTTGGAGCGCCTGAACAAGGCCTTTAATTAAAACTGCCTACTTCACAGCGAGCCGACAATTTTGCAGCCACCGACTGCCGTTTAAATTGTAATGCCTAATCCCTATGAAAGGGATTAATTTTGCCGCTTAACGAGATCAAGCTCCCTGATGCGGTATAGTTACAGCATCCTAATTAAGTGCAATTTTCCTTTAAGTTCTACGTCTTAATCGCAAGAAAGTTCTCGAATACCGAGTTGCATTGTACAATTCTGCGTTGTAAATCCGACAACTGAGAACTCTATTCAAATGTATAAAGGGATATACGATAATAATCCTGTTTATTTGTTTATTATGGACATCAGTATTAAAGTTGAGTAGAGATGGTGATGTCAATGGGGTCGACCGATAAGTCAACGACTAAGCCCTACAAAATGCCCTTGTCATGCACTATTAATTCACATCACATCATTTAACAGTACTTTCGTGAGAGTTCGAAAAGCTTATATTAAGAGTATTTTGATATCTGCCTTATTAAAAGATAGGAATCGATATTTTTATATTGTAAAAAAATGGAAGCTCTACAAAGTCTGAGAGTAATCAAAAACCCTGCCTAGTTTTAAAGGACTGGCACTGTCTTACTGCATTTTGAACGCTACGGGACAAAAAAACCAGTTTGTGTGGATTCAAAAAGAGATTGGCAAGTGAGAATACTAAATAAGTATCGTTCAGCTCCAGCGAAAAATGAAAAGCCCCGTTTAAGAAAAAATCATTATCCTTTAAAATACGTAGGTTTGGTGAAAATATCTGCTGCTTAAATATCTCAAATTTCCCATAAGATGATTTATGAAATAATAAATAAACGCAAGACGCAAGTGTGACACAATAGATAAGCTGAACAATAGAACATTACATGCAATCAAAGGAAATTGCAAAGGATGGCGGAAACAGCTTATTAATAGTTTAAAACCCCGCTTTTTCACAGTGCAAGTGGCACGTTACATATAATCCTGGACTATTCGAGAATCGTGCCTGGAGTGTGAATAAGTAAAGCCGGCGCCAGACGATACTGTGAACTTTGGCTCCAACGTTGGACCAAACGTTTGATTCAAATAGATTCGGCAGTTCATGCGACAAATTAATCTGCTACACGACATGACAAATGTTTGATCCAAACTAGTTTGGTTCAAAACCTTGCTGGTTGTTGTAGGCTGCAATATAGTTTCAATAAAAAGTACTGCATGATTTTCATATAAATTAATAAATTCCATAACTAATTCATTGCTCCATTCCATTGTAAATAAAGAAACCAATAAACAAGCCAATGAACTAGTAAATACTTCACTCCCTAAATCTTCGTAGATCTTTATGACCACTTGTCTACTAAAAACATTATCTGCTGAATTGTCGATTTTGACAAATCGTGTAGCCGTGCAACGAATATTCGTTCGAGCGTTCCGAAAATGTCTTTGATTCAGGTCTAAAATACCGACAACGGCTCGAACGTGGCCAAACGCGAATGATGAACGTTTGACATTTGTAGCTCGTACGATCGAAGGTCGGCCACACGATGCGACAAACTCTCAAGCGTCCAACGTTGGAGTGCATTCGTAGCATCATGTGGCGACTGGCGCCGGCTTTATAAGAACGCAGATTCTTTTTAAGACGAAATCAAATTTGCTGTTTACATGCCTCAGGTGGGTATTCTAAAGGGGAGTCTCATTTCGCTAGACGAGAGACCTTTAAGACGAACAAATAAATTGGGACATTAAAATGTCTGTATGTATTTTAGATACCTAAATAAAACGAATAGAACTGTACCTATATGTTATTTTTATGCCATGCCCCTGCCACGAGACGAGCTAAACTTGACTTCGGTGGCCTTAACAGGAGATTAAATGGATTTTGTAGCTCCAAACGTATAGTCCAAAGTCAGCTTGCAAGAATTAGGAAGGAATACAAAATGGCACAATGAAGTTGCTGCAATGATCTTAGAGCAATTCTGTTAATACAGATATTGGATAAAAATGAGCGAGCACATATATGGACTAGGTACTAATAAAGTGTTACCTACCTTACTTTATTTCGACATAGGTTTGGATATAGGTATTAAAATCGGGATCTGGTCTTAAAAAGCCTCTCTAAAGCCTTAAATAATTAATTCTGTAAATATATCGTCAACTTTCGTGGCCTTTCTTTCTTCCCTTAACACACCACCTCTGATGATAATGCAAGGATAAATTAGTTTTTGTTGAATTAAAATGTGAATATGTCATTAAGAAGTAACATCTTGAGATAGGTAGATACTTAACAAATGAGCATATACTTTTAATGAAAGAACACATTTGCTTAAAAGAAATATGGATTCGTCCTCTTAAACCTAAATGAGTATCAATTGGTAAATTTGAAACGCGATCGGTAGGCTACCAGTCTGGATCCAAGGCACACAGCTTCCTCGGCTTGATCATTTTCATGCCCTTCAGGTGCGGTACGCAGCTTCCGAAGTGCACCTCTATTATCCTAGCCAACGCTGGACAGTCGGCAAGAAGATGAATGAAGTACCACCTGCATTCCTGATCTTCTACAGTCCGCAGCATATGCAAAAAAGCCAGCTTACGCGGCAGTACCTTGTGAAGAACCCTGTCACAAGCCTCATACCTCCGCCTCTTCAATACAATAAAGGCCATCAACCTTGGGTCACTCGAGAGTAGCTCATCCTGCCTCATTCCTGGAGTAGTCCGTCATAGATCCTTGACCCGCAAATTCATTGCATTCCTTAGAATGGCGACGACGCGACGGCTGTATTGTAGGGCACACCAGGAGTGTTATAAGCTCAGGTCTCATTGGACGCGTTGCGTAACCTTGTCGTCCCAGACGATCAACCTCCTAGTTTCCCGGAACATTCGACCGTCACGGAACCCAAACAAAACTACCTATATTATGTCCAGCTCGGGGGCCTTCCCCGAGACGTCCATACACTCAGGCATCAGCGCATAATTAACTCTATCAGACTGAAAAACAGCCAGAGCAGCTCTACTGTCCGAGCAGATGTGGATACCCTTCCTTCTGAAAGTTCTTATAAGAGGTTCTCACACTCGCATTTGAGAATCACATATACCTTGGCCTGGAATGCAATTGCCTACGGACGAAAGCACCTACTTAATCTGAAGGTGTGCAGTATGTGGTCTGCCCTGCATTTTAAGATCCTTAAAGGCGTACACGACTATATCAAAATCTCCTCTCCTATTGGTCGATCCATCTCGTATTACAATATGTCTTCGTGATGCAATCAATTTGTCGCAAGAGCTCTCGTGGTCGAGAGACTTAGATAGTTGGATCCCACCTGGACGGCACGGGTTCAAACCCCCGTTGCTTTATTATTATCATTTTTTTTAAGATTATGTTTCTAAACAGTTTTTTTCTTGATTTTGGTTATGTCTTGGGTTAATTTGGATTAGCACTTGGTTAGTTGCCTTTTCTTGAGCCCCCGTAGCGAGCGAAGCGAGCGGAGGGCCGTGCGGATCGACCAATAGGAGAGGCCGATTTTAATATAGTCGTCTACGCCTGTAAAAGGATCTTAAAATGCGTCTGCCCTGATTAAGAGTTCCGGACATTCATCAGCCGCCCTCGAGGCTTTTGTGTGTCCCCTAAAACTATTATTGCCCCCTGATTCAGTCCTATTTTCTGAATGAAACAGAGATGTGCTCGTAGGCATTTTAAAACAACTGGAAGCTCATAAATAAACAAAATATAAACATTGAGTGAATGCATGTAGGCTGTGCTACAATATGAACGATATCAGTCGAGGAAAAGTATTCGACCTTGAAGAATATGACATAAATAAAACTCTTAACTAAAGCATTGCATAAACAGTGGTAATACTAAACTAGTATATGATTATAAATATAACCTTGAAGCTATGTACAGTTAAATGTCTGTTTAGAGTTCCTGCGGAACAGCTACGTATCAGCTCAGTTAGCTAATCTAACTCTGATATGAACTACAATAATTTACAAGCAATAATAACAGGATATTTATTACCTTAATGTCCACCTATAAGCTAATATGTACACTATGTTCACCATTGACGAGAAACGTTCAATGTTCAGCAGTTTATCTTCCGACACTGGTAGAGTCACTTTGAAAAACACTTGCTAGGCCTCTTGCTAGCTTCTATGTACAATGTGCTTCAATTTCTTGCAAATAAGAATGACTGGAATGTAGTTTGATATGGTATGCAGTTATTGCATAATAGCATAACATGGATGCATTGTGATATGCGGTTTTTTGGTACACGCATAAATGGTTGTAAAACACACTATGCAAGTCGCATAGGTAAGCTGAAATCCGCGTAGGGGATATAGCCTTGTGAAAACTTAAGTATATTGGCAGACTAGTGCCGTTTAATTCTTATATGAGAATAAGGCCAGAGAATGTATGCAGGCTAGTGCAGAGTAATCCTTATATTAGAATAAGGCAAGAGTATAGCAACCCAGTGTTATATTCTGATAGAGAATGTTGAATATAAACGTATGTGAATGTTAACGTTTGAGATTCGAGATGAAACTCGAATATTGATCACCCCAAGGACAAAGCCTAATGGAGACGCAAGCACAGCACGGTACTGCGATCTGTGAAAATGTGAATGTAAACGTGTGCGTTTACTTACTTGAGATTCCGAGACAAGACTCGATTAATTGTGGTTCGAGACAGGGCTCGATTGTAGAACTCCCATGGATGAGACCAATTGGGACGCCATTGCACGGCGTGAGACTTGTGAGAATAATGGCAGTCAGGATGCCGATAAATACCTTTTTGTAGGCTTGATATGACGATGATTATGGCTGGATATCACTATGTCACATGAGTATAGAAATAAAGAGATTATGAGCTCTCAAAACGTGAAAACTAGCCCGACATGGCGGCTTGGCGCCATGTCGGCAGGAACAGCGCCTTTAGAGCGACTTACATGGTGGAGAGTCGAGATGCAACTTCGTACTGAATTCTAGAATCTAGAATCTAGAACGTGGGAACTAGACCAACTTGAAGAAGTTGTTAGCGCCCCTTTGTCACCGCCTCTTCTGGCGGGATGATATACATCCTCCGGAAATAGAAAGGGCGAATAATGTAAATACTGAGAAGTTATGTAAAACTTTACGTCAGCGATTGTCTAAATTAACATTATGAATTTTAACACAAATCTGGTCGAAATACGTTAACTAGTTTTTATAAAATTCGATTGCTAAAGATCGGAAATTTAGGAGCTAACTTGATTACCTCCGTTAAGAGACAGTGATTGGCCGAATGTCCGAATGTATGTTCCTGCATACTGTAGCTGATACGGCCTTGGGGTTTGAAATACATTGAGGTGATTGGTTTGCATGAATTATGCGTCTGGATGCAGGATTGCTTATTTGGCGGGATGCCGGGGCAGATGAATAAACGTTGCTACAACGGATGGCGCTACGAATATCGCGGCTTTTCTGTAGAAAGCGCTGTGATTGGTGTATTTCGTTTTATAATACCCTTATTAACTTTTCGAACAATTTTTTCTTTTTTTTATTAATTTTTTTTCTTATTTGGTTTTATAATACTATTAACTTTCCGAACAATTTTTCTTCTTCTTTTATTTTTTTTCCTTATTTCATTTTATGATAGTTTTATTAACTATTATATTTTTTTTACGTTTTTCTCAGTTTTTTCAAAAATTTTAATTTTTTATTTTTTTTATATAGCATCTTTTCCCATTTTTGCCATCCCCGACCTTGTAGCTGAACTCCTTCCCATTTTTTTCGCCGAAAACCGCGTTTCACTAACTTTTTTTTATATATATTTTTTTTATTTCGTTTTATAATACTTAGGTACTTTTATTCTTTCCAAACAATTTTATACGCTTTTTTTCAATTTCTTTCCCATTTGACCCCACTGATTACCCCGGGAACCGGGGTTGTCGCTTGTCAGATTTTCGATCCGAGTCTCCGTTGCAGAGATATCGGCAAAAACGGTTTTTCCCCTAAATCCCGCCTTAAATTAGAGCCCCGATCTTCCCGTTCTCCTGAAATTAATTATTTTAGATTTTGATTGTTCTCCCCCCTCTCCAGGCCGAACGGGAAGGGGGGGGGGGGTATACTAGGGATAGAAGGAATAGAGTGTCGCTATATTCAACAATTGGTAATAGTCAGAGGAGAAGTCTAACATTTAAAAAGCGCAGTAGGAAAGCTATAATTGTAAAATATAATCTACATTTTACATGTTCTAAAATGTATGCATGACAGGCTCTTCGAACATAAGATGTCATGTAAAAACATGAGCAGCAGCGGCAGATGCAATAAAACTGAGGAAAAGGGCTAACGCAGGTTTAATTTTTCATAAAAATTGTATTTGATTATTATCACATACAAATTCATATTTCTGAGATAAAAATTCGGAATTCTGAGCTAATAAAGTAAGAATTCTTCTACGCTTTTCTGGGTACCATTCAGCATTTTGGCGTTTGTTAAACATGATAACATGAAGCAAGTTTAGTTATTTTCAGCCTTTTATAGAAATAATATAATCCTAAATAAGTTTAATTAGAATAGTTTTATAATAGCAATAAACTCAATTACGATAACTTTAATAGTTAAAAAGGGTCCATTGTGGGTGACCTCAGAGCATGCAAATAGGTATGCCAGACAGATTTTTCACGCCCGGTTTTGAAACTATTCCAAAGTTTGCGACGTCAATAAATTTTGAAGCAAATAGCGCACAGGCTTTCGAACTTTCCGAGGTTCTCCACAAACTGGACCCGTTTAATTCCACATCTCTAACTTGAACTGAAAATGGGTAATTAAATCTCTCGTTACCGCAGCAAACACCTCTTGGGCACTAAGGTCCATTGTCTCTTAAACAATTTAGTTTGCTCTTGTCGTTGATTAGGAGTCATTGGTGTATGGAGATTTCAGCTAAACCGTCCTCGAACAGCAAAGAATACTCGAGTTAGCCAACTAAGTTATCAAGTTAGGTAATACTCGGATAGGAGAGTGTTATCTCGATAATTAAAAGTTATAATGGAGACTAGAAAAGTGAGTAGTCTGGTAAAATGAGACACTTAATTACATACTGTTTTTAATCTGATATGAATTCCATCGGAGATGTTATAAAACAATAGCATTGTGCAGGGCCGTATAGCTAGGCGTTCTCCATGGGGGTTGGGGGGTTAGTTTGGGTTAGTTTGTAGCGAATTAAGTTAAAAAGTCCTGCAGGGCCGCTTCGGCAAAAACATTTTTGGGGCCATGGGGGGGGGGGGGGGGGGTTAAAACCCCCTAAAACCCCCCTCCCCATCTACGGCCCTCACATTTTTCCTATGTAAGAGCTGTTCATCCATACAGGAACGCAATATTCCGCAACAGAGTAAACCAGGCTCAGGGAGGAGCATCGAAGAGTTGTTGCATCAGCACCCCATGCTGACTCACAAAGTTTTTGGATGATGCTTTTCCTTGATCTAATCTTCGCAGTCATCATCAGATAATGTTTAAATGATAATGTCCTATCCAGTGTAACTGCCATTTGGGGTGGGTATTGTGGCGTAGAAAGTTGTTATTACAATATACTTTAAAATTTCTATTTGCCATATCTTGTTATTAAGATGGAAGCATGTTACTTCTGTTTTGCTCATGCTGGGGCGCAGCCTCCTTTTATCAAAATATAGTCCTAGCACTGCTGGATCGCCTGTGAGAGTTGCCTCAGTAGTTTCAAAGGAACTAGTTGTTATATAGCTACGTCGTCAGCGTACCCAAATTTGCGCGATGATGTTTCCGGGATGGGGCTAGCACTGATCCTTGTGGTAAGCCACCGTTCAGCTTCTTCTTCTTACTGATACTGTCCCCCATAATAACCTGGAATGATCTATTGCCAAGCATGCTCTCTATAAAGAGACACCATAGTCCTACAAGGGACGGCACGAGAAAGTTTACTAAGCAGGCCATGCCTCCAGACGGTGTCATACGCGGCTGTAAGGTCCACAAACGCAACCGAGGTTTTAAGACATCGTTGAATGCCGGTCTGGATGAATGAGGTGAGGGCGAACACTTGGTCGGTACAGCTGCCCAACAGCAATCATTTAGCAAATGCTTCGTTTATGTTTTTTAGCTATATACGAAATATTGCAGAATCGCAATTGCAACCATTGTATAGAATATACATAAGCGATGTTTTATACACTCATGCATGTAACTCAATATCAGAAGCCAAAAGCGCCACTCCATATCGGAAATAAAATACCGTTCGTATGGTGTATAAATGGATATTTTAGACCTACAATTTATTAGTCCTTGCCATAAATTTCTAAAAGATAACAAGACTTCAGTATCCCTTAGTCCGCAGAGTGTAAAGATATCTTTCCCCTCTTATTTGCCGATATTGGAAGGCCCAATTAAGTTGTACAATAGATAGTGATTCATAGTGATCCTAATCCTCAATATTGCTTTGATATGTTGCTCTTAGTTGAAAAGTATACGGAAGTTCCACATTTAGTCGTGTATAGACAAATCGGCAACTAGGTATTTTATAATATTATTATGAAAGTACTTATAACAAATGATGTCTTTTCCTCATTGTAGTTGCTATATCAATCTAGGGATGAAACAACATTATTTTCGTGCACTTTTTTCCTTCGTGGCAAAACAGAATATCCGCTATACAGACCCTTCTTGTGATATCCAGTAAGATATCGGTATACCTATTTACCTATATAGCAAACCTCTACCACTCTTAAAACCTTTAGGGTATAAAGTGAATGAATATCTTTTATGTTGCTATATTATATTACAAAATGTAGGCCTTTTCGGGTAAATGAGTCTTATAACCGCATCATGTTATATGCTTTTAGCTTATCGCACATCTAAGATCTCTTAAGCAGTGTTTCTGTTACGCGGTTAATATTGCTAGCCTACAGGGGGCTTTGTTATGGATATTTTAGTGGTAATTTCTATTTGCCTTTGCTTTTGAAATATGATTCATTACGGCGTTCAATATTGCTTGAATATAATGTCGTAGAGATGAAGTAAAGTTTCCGCAGTAGTGAAAATATGATTTAGACGGATTTGGTCCTTAACGGCGAAAGAATAAGGACGCGGTGCATTCCCGTCTCAGTCGCGTGACGTAGGCATAGGGAGGTAAATATACTCACGGCATTAACGATTTGGTTCGGACTGGTTTGTTATAGATATATATCGCGCAGTTGAATTGTTTAAAATAACTAACGCCAAAAGAAATGTGAACATGTATAGAAAAGCTCAAGTCTGTAATAGTTCTCTACATCGCGCAAAATATAGATTGGCTACAATATTGAAACAATTATTTTATATGACGTAGCATAAGCTATTTTTGGGAAAGTTACCAAGATATGGACATATTGAGCCTAAGGATACTTAATTTTATGCATTACCAAATATGATACCCAAGTAGTCTATTTGGGTCGTTCTAGCCCCACGATTTACTTAATATTTTCTAACTGAAGAACCGAATATTCAGGAGTAACAAAACTACTTTCATTAATAAAGAGAGAGATATGAGCGGAACATACCAAAAAATCGCATGAATCCATTTGAGTGATTGTTTTTATTTTAAGTTTGAAATATCTATGTTAAGCCCACGAGCCAGCCAACGCAGCTATTTTGAAATCAATATCAGAATCGTAAACCTCGTGATCTCCGCTATGAAAAAGTTCTATAGCAATTTTCGGGAGAAGATCGGTTAAATGCGAGTAAATAGACGTTGAATTAAAGCAAAAAAAATCCAATATTTCAACAATATTTTATGAGTCTGCATAGATACATTTACCAGAGTCCAAATATTCTAATGAATAAATTGTGCCTTTACTTTTGATGAAATGTAGTGTTCTGGGGCATCAACCAATCCATGGTACATTTGAACAAAGACAATCATACTACGAATAGACAATTCATCCAATGTAAAATAAAACGCCCCCGAAAAGGATCCCAACTGCAATGATCCTTTTTGGGGGCGTTTTATTTTACATTGGGATGAATTGTCTATTCGTAGTATGATCGTCTTTGATTTGAATTAGCCGCGAACACGACCTTTTCCCCCTTTAGGGATCATCTCAAAGTAGAAAAGTTAATTAGCGGCTAGGTCGCGCCGGTCTAAAATCGTTCTCGATGACGAAATACTGCGTGCGACGCCTCCCTCTCTCTCTTACGACTCCAACGCCATCTAGTGTATGTGGCGTTGACTCGAGCGATTGTATTCGCGCTATGTCTTCGTGATGCAATCAATTTGCAGCATGAGCCGTCGTGGTCTAGAGGTTTAGATGGTTGGGTCTCAATTCTGTGGTTATTGGCGGCGGCCGGCGGCTTGCTTTTTTTATTTTATTTTTACGGTTAAGTTTCTAAACAGTTTTTTTCTTGATTTTGGGTATGCCTTGGGTTAGTTTTGGTTAGCAAACAGTTTTTTCTTGATTTTGGGTATGTCTTGGGTTACGTTTGGGTTAGCCCCTGGTTAGTTTCCTTTTATTGAGCCCCCGTATCGAGCGGTAGCGAGCGGAGGGCCATGCGAAAAGTGAAATATTACTTATTGTAATACGTGCCCGTACTTTGGATGCACTTTTTACGAAATATACAACAGCTTGTAGGTGATTCCTCGAATACGTAACACAATCGTGTCTAGAACGCTTTTAGACCGGCGAGACCTGGCAACTAGTCGTGACATCTATTAACAACTGCTCGAAGCTCATTCAAATAAGCCGCGTTTTAAGATCCTTTACACAAATAGAGCACCATGTAAAATTCGACCTCTCCTATGCGTTTTAAGATCCTTTACACAAATAGTGCACTATGTAAAAATCGACCTCTCCTATTGGTCGATCCATCTCGTATTACAATATGTCTTCGTGATGCAATCAATTTCTGTCAAGAGCTCTCGTGGTGTAGAAGTTTAGATAGCTGGGTCTCACCTGGACCGCCCGGGTTCAAACCTCGTTGCTTTTTTTTTTTATTTTTTTAAGATTATGTTTCTAAACAGTTTTCTTGATTTTGCGTATGTTTTGGGTTGGTCTGGGTTAGCACCTGGTGAGTTTCCTTTTCTTGAGCCCCCCCAGCGAGCGAAGCGAGCGGAGGGCCATGCGGATCGACCAATAGGAGAGGCCGATTTTTATATAGTGCGCTATTTGTGTAAAGGATCTTATAATGCTACAAATTGCGCTGTCTGCACCTTCTGCAAATATATTAAACTGCTAAACTAAAATTGATTTTGTAATTTTCTAATCTAGAACAGTTTTTTTCTTATTCCGGACTCGGCTAACGCCTCATCCGGAAACATAAATGATTCGTCTTGAAAAACTTCATTTTAGGTACTTGTAACAAAAATAACTATTCCGTCACTGTACTTAGTGCAGGTGAAAGAAAAACACCTCATATCATACAACATATAAACACGAATTGTCGATCTATATTATAATAAAATCACAACCATTGTCTTTATAACGTATAAACAATATTATAACTATATTAAAATTCCAAATTTTCTCTTATACTAAATACTATAGTAATTTGGCGTCATGCAATGTGCCTAAATTTTATTCTATAGGCTGTTATATGAAATTAGGGAATTCTGCGTTTCGACCCGAAACGACGAAGAATCGACCAACGCTTAATGGTGGAATTTGGATCTGAACGTTAGAAAGAGCGATCGCCATCCGTAAGCGAGATTACAGTTAATAATTAACTTGAGAAATAAAGGCGCGTGATTGGCTAGCTACGTGAGGTGACGCATGTCTTCGCGTTGCAACAAGTTGTGTGTAAGTCAGCGCATTTAAAGATCCTTTACAGGCGTAGCCGACTATATCAAAATCGGCCTCTCCTATTGGTCGACCCATCTCGTATTACAATATGTCTTCGTGATGCAATCAATTTGTCGCAAGAGGTTTAGATAGTTGGGTCTCACCTGGACGGCACGGGTTCGAACCCCGTTGCTTTTTTTATCTTTTTTAAGATTATGTTTCTAAACAGTTTTTTTTTCTTGATTTCGGGTACGTCTTGGGTTAGATTGGGTTAGCACCTGGTTAGTTTCCTTTTCTTGAGCCCCCGTAGCGAGCGAGGCGAGCGGAGGGTCATGCGGATCGACCAATAGGAGAGGCCGATTTTGATATAGTCGGCTACGCCTGTAAAGGATCTTAAAACGCTAAGTCAGCAGGTGGTGTGGGGGTCGGCATGGATGGCCTTCACATCGGCGACCCGAGTTCAAATCCCGGCGGTTTTGTTTTTTTTTAGTTTTTTCTTGATTTTTGAGTTTTTTTTTTTGGGTATGGCTTGGGTAAGCACTTGGTTAGTTTCCTCTTTTTGAGCCCCGGAGCGAACGAAGCGAGCGGAGGGCCATATACTTGCCAATTGCACGTCGTTTTCTTTGTACATTACCGTAAACGTAATTTAAGCCAAAACATTTTTTTATTGTAGGTCCTTAAGAGTTTTTGATGTGTAACCATCTTATGCGGCGGTGAGGATAAATTTCGACAAATGGGACGGAAATGTGTAAACCGATGTGACATCGTAAGCCATGCGCATTGAGGAGCAAGCTAATTTAGGACGGCCGCGATTGCAACGACTCAAGTGGCGCTTCTAAAAAGTTAGCCGCTAGGGAGGGCGGTATTCATATATATTTTTTTTAATATATGGCGGTATTAGATTTTTATGCCCATGATGTCGATATAGGACATATTATGTTTACACATCAGTGTCTCGAGTATTAGCAGACTCCCTCAATTTTTTTTAATTATGTATACAAAATATGATAAGACTCTCCTTACCTAGGGCTGAATATTGGACTAAAATTGGTTTTGATTTGGAAAATTTTGGCTTTTCTTTCACCCTGCGCCGATGCGGTAAATTGCTCCTAGACAATAACACTTAAGGTGAATACTCACCTGCGCGAATTTCGCCTTTTTTTGACAGGTGTCCATTTTTCGCGCGAATATAGATTTTCGTTCATACTCATGCAACGCGAAATTTCGTCCGCGAATATTTCGCTATAAAGTTAAAACAATTTAAACTTTTTTACGAATTCCGCCAATTTTGTGACGCCAAAACCAACACAGAGACGGTTTGTTATTGTTTAACGGACCTATTTTATGTAGGAGCAAGTCAAACTGAATTGGATTCATTCTTAAATAATTTTAAAAAATACTGGTATCAGTTAAACGCATCTCCGCAATTAAATTGTGAAAATCCCCTTGTGTTTTTCCTTGCAAAAATATAGTTCTCACCCACATTTTTTTCTTTGATGCCTTTTGGCTAGTGCAAGTATTTGGTTTTTATGGTAATTACCAAAAAGACTCAAAAGGTACATCGCATGATAAAACCTACACATATAAAAATTATAATTATTAGAATCCAGTTCATAGGTACATCTAAGAATTCTAAGGTTATGGTATGGTTATTGTTTTTTTTATCGATGAAAGCAAAATTGACCATATTGACATAAGAATTCGCCGCCGAAGTTAAAATTTTTTGCCGCGAATAATTAAACCTGGAAATGACAGTGTTTATGTCAAAAAAGGCGAAATTCGCGTAGGTGAGTATTTAGCTTTATATCTGAGTCGGTATTGTCCCAAGAATCTTTACGATTCTTGTGGGAAAAAAGTCCATCGTGTTGTGGGGCAGGTATTGTATGTCCTAGCCCTGGCGATATTTCACTCGCGTCTACCTACCACTAATTTTCGACCTTCGGACCTGCGCGTTTGGCAGAAGCCCGGTGTTGTTCTAATATTTCACTTCACTCCCTCCGCTCACTTCGGGTGCGCAACGACACAAAATTAACCCAATCTCATTTAAGGCAATTAACCCAAAAACAAGAAAAAAGAACGGAAAAATATATGAAATAGCAAGTACGCATGCGTGAAGGCTCAAAATTGCGGAAGGTAGACGCGAATCGATTACGTCACCGATGTTTTATCTCACTTTAATAATCATGTCATCTCTTACTTAAAAAACACGTTTAGGGCAAAAAGTGTAAACAGTTCGTGCTCAGAGCAAAAAGTGTGAATTATTGAACAGACCTCTACTGGGCTGGACCGCAGAATTATCCTACTGTCATGTAATATGTCAATTATGTCATTATCAAAATGATACATGTCTGTCATTTGTCAATTTTCCCATTTTCCCTCCACCGGCATTTTTTTAACGACTTTTCTCTAATTGCAAATAATTTTTGAGTTTTTATGATTTCCTGGAGTATTTACTGTAAGTTACATTGACTATTCTGTTGCTTCAAATAATTACAAATCTAATTTTCGTATAGAATCAACCTGACAGTAGAGATGGCTGAGCCTATGTCCGAAAAATTAGTGCATAGTCTTCAACGTATTAACAAGGCCCTTTTGGAAATCAGGTATTTAATACTAGCCGAATGCCCTTTTGGCCCTTGTAAATGCGAAATAATTATGATTGATAGACTGCGTTTGGTGGTCTTGCCATGTTAGGTAGGCTCATTTGTTTATAAGGCAAAAATTGTTATGTGGGTGAACAGAGCTACAGCTACAAAACTAGCAGTCAACTAACCGCCCCCCATCCCAAACCACAGTTTGAGGTAGCTCTGGTTTGTTTTACATGTTATTATTATTTTTTTAATTAAAAACAAACAAGTCAAAACTGTTGTTTGTTGATGTTATGGTGTAAGTTCACTGGCCAAATTGTTTACACTAGAAACTTTGCATTTTTTTCTTAATAGATATATAAGTTTCAGGTATTTTCATTGAAAAGTTATTGGAAGTACTGAAAAATTGTACCAATCCCCAAAACCTGTAGGTAGGGACAGTGACTTTCAGTATTTCCATTTAATTGGAAGTTCCATGAAATTGCTAGTTTTATTTTTTATTCAAAAATACTGCAGAATCTCCAGTACTTTTTTAAGATACCTCATTGGAAATACTTGTAATATTACTGAAATAGTTCAACTAATCTGTATCGCAATTTCCACAGTGTTTCACCATCAACCCTGGTCTGTACCTTGTAGGTACATAAAATTTTACTATATTTTATATATACTATACTATGTTGCAAATTAAATTTTGCTACTTTGTTTGAATTTCGGCGGCAAATTAAATTTTGCGAGTATGTGAATTTGAAATTTGCATACTTATTAATTTTATTTTTAGCATTTGATATAGAAATTGTGTTGCTTGAGTATTTAGGGAATACCAGATTATTTGTATGTGTTTGTTTTATTATAAATGTAGATAGCTATAGAATAGACATTATTATTGTGATGAGTGGGATGGCGTGTTCTGTAAAAACCTCAAGTAGAAGATACCTACAGAGCTTACTATCCTTCATTTAGACTTAATTAACTTCTAACATTCTTTCTT
>MU182607.1:109449-134906 GCA_016904865.1 Pissodes strobi | reverse complement strand
TTTTTCAAAAACTGCGCAATCTAATGCTCTTCATTTTGTCTCGATTAACTTGTGGTCTATTCTAAGAAATAAAGCCTGTAGCGGGTTTTAAACGTCGGGACGCGTGCCTCTGCGTCGGGCTGGACGGCTGTTTTTTTCCATCGCGATCGACCGCTGCTCTTGTTTCACCCACTGCCGCGGTAATGTTTTAAATACAAGTTTTCATTAGTAATTTGCACCATGGAGTGAGGGTACATCGTAAGTCGTTAACTTTCTTCCAAAATATTCTAATACTTTAGAAAAATAATAGATAATTGTGTTATACATATATTATTAATTAATTAAAACAAATTATCGAAAAATGTATCGTCATCAGTATCTCCAGCTTCAGTTTGATTTTCTTCAAGGTCGCGATTAATATTAATGCAATTCGTTTTGCCATTGTCTTCCCTGTATAAACAATGGTTTTGCCTTTGCAATATGAGCTACAAAATACCCCTTTTTTTTACACTGACATTTTTGTGTGTTGCAGATTTTGTCATTGCATAATAAGGAAATAATTTGCCGTATATCTTCTGGAACTGGAGATTGAGGCATAATTTTTAGAACTATAAAATTGTCCTCATTTAAAGTCCATCCATATAACAAGGGATCATTTTTGGTTACCTCACCAACATGACTATTGACCCATATAAATGACTGATAATATGACCTAAAATTACACATAATAATAAAATATACGTATATCTATTATGAATTTTTGCTTTATAAATTCACCTAAGTACATGTAGTTTGAAACTATCTTCTGTAGAGGGCAATTCCTGAACTTGTTTTTTGCTCTCATTTGTAAGGTTTAACAGAATTTCAATCAGATTATTTGCATTTTTATTTTTGTATAAAAAACTTACAAATCTTCTGGCAAACTTTATTCCTTCTTCTGACGCCAGTTCGGCAAATTTGTGAGTGCCGCAATTTTTATAGTACACTTTCCAAGCATGTTTTTTCTATTTTAAAAAATGAACGGGGCGTATCACATCCTGTCAGGCTGTGAAAACTTGGTAAGCCTTCACATGCCAATTTGCCAATGTTTTTTGAGATGACGCTTTTGGTTAGCTGTCATATCTGTGTGACCAGTTTCCATAAATATTTCTTTGACATTACTATTACTTAGATTTTCGTGAGTAGCATAATAATAAATTAATAGTACTAGAACATCAGCGTCATCACACTTTACGACCAGTTGACCGTTTTTATTGGAGGATACCATGTGGAAAATAATCCTTCTATCAGCTTCCTCGTGATTGCTATAAAAATGTGTTTCTTCCGCAGCGGCATCGTTTGTATTAGTGCTGGCAACCGAAGACGGTTTTTCGGATAGTCGGTTAACCGGTTTCGGATTATCCGCGGTTTTTCAAAAAACCGAAACCGGTTAACCGGATACTCGGTTAACCGATTATTCGATTTCTCGTTTAACCGAATAACCGGTTTCTCGGTTAACCGATTAATCGATTATTCGGTTATCTAGTTACATGGCACTGGGCCACCGGGTTCACAAGTAATGGTAAAAAAGATAGAAAGTAAAGTAAAAACTGGGTATTTGGAATCGTAACATACCACATACCTACTGGACGGTGATTATATTTGGAAATGCTTTTAGAGGGCCATTGAAAAATAATATCTACCTTTAATAGAATACCTTTATATTTATTTAAGTTTTAAAAAATTGCTGCTCAGAATTTATATCGATTGTAATTTGTAATAAACAATATTTTTAATTTAATTATTACCTTGGGGTTTATTTCAATAACGACCAAAAACTGGAATAAATTTGGTTCACTAGAATTTAATGATTGTGCCCTAATCGGCAGGGAAACTGAACTAATGGAAATATGCTTAAGAATAAATTATAATGTAACAAGCAAATTTTGGAGAGGCGACGTGCTACGTTCAAATAGGCGAGGACGTGACAACCCTGGAAAACGAATGGCGCAGCAGAAGAATCGGTGTTACATAATACGGAGTATATAGATAGATTAGAAATAAGGCGTAGATAGTTATTGTACGATAGCAGAGTCGACTCATGGCGTTATGTAATTATGATGACTGTACTGGCGAAGGTGTATTGGCGAAATAAAACGTGTTACTAAAAATTAGGCATTTACAGATCAGAAGTCGGGATAACCTACGTATTGTGTTATTTGTTGTGGAGAACGGTGAAATACGCGATTTCGGCGAGTTAAATCGCAGTGCCAACTTCTTCTTTTTTTGTGAATGGCGATATCACAAAAACTCGTAACAAAAGGCGGGCGTTTGTTGCTATCCTTGACAGTGGATTGACATTTGGCGATTTTTCAGATATTTACGATAATAATAAACAAGTGTGTGCTAATTAATTAGTGATTATTGTAAAAATTATGGCGTATTTCAACTGTGTTTATTGACATTGGTGTTTAAAAGGCGTTTTTCAAGTGATTTCCTATGGAGGAAGGCAGAAGTGACGAGTTAGAGCTCGATTACGAGTTGGAATTAAGCGACGGTGACCACAGCGAAGGCGATTCGGCGATGGAAGACGGAACAGTCTCCATGGTACATAAGCTGTTGAAAGGCGGTTTGGCAACTAGTATCCAGCAGATTGTGGCGGCCGAAATGGCAAGGGCGGCGAAGCAAAAGACGACGAAACAAGAAGGGCGAAAAATCAGGTGAGCGCGTTCCTCAGGCGGTAGTAGAGCATGTTTGTAGCGATAGGGCGGACTCCGCTTGCAGTTTGGGCTGTATGGGGTCAAGGGCAAGGGAAGGCGGCGACATTATTGACCCTTTCGATCCTGACAGCCAGGACTGTAACGTAGTCAGGTGGTTGAGCAAAATTGATCAGTTGGGCGATATTCATGAATGGTCGAACTATGAGAGAGCGTATTTTATGCAGGCGAAATTGCAAGGCGCAGCAAGGGGCTGGTTTAATCGGCTTGATGAATATGACCTCTCATGGGAAGACTGGAAGGCGGCTCTTAGGAAGGCGTTTCCTAGAGTGTATGACTTTGCTCAGCTGCTCAAGGAGATGATAGCGAGGGTTAAATTGGATGGCGAAACCATGACCCATTATTATCATGATAAAATGGCGTTGATCGAAAGGTGTGGGCTTTCAGGCACAAAGGCGCTTTCGTGTCTGATTGACGGTCTACCTCTCGATCTACAGACGAATGCGAGGGCATTTGGTTGCTCTTCCCCTGGCGACTTGTATACTGGCTTTCTTTCCTCTTTTGACAGATATCGGCGTCCATCAACCGATATTGTGGAATTGGAGGGGCAAGGAAGTCCAGGATCATGCGCAGGCGAGGGCGACGAAGACTTTGCGGTCTTCTGAGGCGATTCTCAAATCGAGAGAGGCGTTTGGCGAATTTTGGGTATCCAAGGCGTACTATTTCCAACTGATGGCGCGGGCTGCCGTTTACGAGCAAGGCGTTTGCTGACTTTTTGGCGAGGCGAGGGGCGTGTAAAACACCGAGGGCGAAAGGTTAGGTTGAAAGGTGCATGCTGACTGGTGAGGTGCAAAGTGCGAATGGTCAGGTTGAAAGGTGCATGTGAGTGAGTCTAACTGGCGAGGTGCAAATGGCGAATGCTCTGTTGGCGAAAGGCGAGAGCTATGGCGATTCAAAAGGCGAGTGAAAATCTGACAAAGGCGTAATATAAAGGTGATATTTAAAAAAAGGCGTAAGGTTGCAACCACAGGCGAAACCCTTAGGGTAAGCGATTTGGTGTTATGGCGAATGCACAGATCCATAAGATCTGGTTGATTTACTGGCGAGTTAAATTAATGAGGGCATTAATTGTTGCAGGATGGCCGAATGTAACAAGCAAATTTTGGAGAGGCGACGTGCTACGTTCAAATAGGCGAGGACGTGACAACCCTGGAAAACGAATGGCGCAGCAGAAGAATCGGTGTTATATAATACGGAGTATATAGATAGATTAGAAATAAGGCGTAGATAGTTATTGTACGATAGCAGAGTCGACTCATGGCGTTATGTAATTATGATGACTGTACTGGCGAAGGTGTATTGGCGAAATAAAACGTGTTACTAAAAATTAATCGTTTACAATAAATTATGATTAGCCTATGATGACTGTGTATTAACCGATTAACCGGTTATCCGATTAACCGGCTATCCGGTTAACCGGTTATCCGAATACCCGGTTTTCACTATTATTCGAATACCCGGTTTTATCCGAAACCGGTTTTTAAGAAAACCGAATAACCGGTTTCAACTTTTCACGGTTTTTGCCAGCACTAGTTTGTATTTTCCGGATAGTCACTTTGATTCTTCTTATCTTCTTCTTTCAAAACCGGTGCCGGCCGGCGGCGCTCGTTTGTTTAGCTCAGATTTTATATTTCTTGTGCTAATATTATTTCGAATAGCAGATTTTGTGATATTTTGCATCAGCTGCAAATAAATCTGCATAAAACTATAATCTGCCTTGTATTTCAATATCTTCTCTTAAAGTCGCAGCATCAATTTTTTTTTCTAGTTTTAGCACCCGTTCCTGTGCAAATTGCAACTACAGGGTTTCTCTTTAATGTGCCTGATTTACCACAAATCAAACATTTTTTTTTATATATATAACTGTTCTTTTGGTTTTTGAATACTGCATGAAGACCCATCACTTGCATCTCGCTATTGGCATTTATAATGTTATTTGTCCTACAAAACGATTGTCTGCAAGAAATATGAAACGGGCATGTAAATCATTCTTTAATTCTAAAATTGTTTTCAAAATATTGTCATTTCTTTCATTTGCACATTTTAAAATTGTTTGAAAGCCAGAAACAGTTGGTTTTTTCACCATTACATTTTCAATACTCTCAGTTTCTAGACAAAATAAACTCGCCTCACGCTCACCGATCTCCATATAAGATAGGTATATTTTTATGATGGCTTTTAAAAAAAAATGCAAACTAACTAGTACAAACCCGCAAACAAGAGTCCGGTAGTTTAAAACTACTTCGCACTTAATTTAAAAAAAAAATGCTAACTAACCAGTGCAAACTATATATCTCAACCGACAAACAGGTACCTTATTAAAAACGACTTCACAAGTGGCTTAAAAGAAAATTGCAAACTAACTCGAACTACCCGAAACCCAGCTATCGGTAATTTAAAACCGAGTTGCTTGAGTTTAAAAAAAATATAAAAAAACATGTGCTAATCCGCAACTGTCAAATAATCTATGATAAAAAGCGACATTATTCATTAAGTTAAAAAAAAATTAAGAGGAACCGAGAACTAACACGCAATCGACAAACCGTTTGGCAACACTGTAATTAATCTGTCAATTATCAACATCAGCCATTGCATATTACCAGCGACAAAAAGGCAAAAAAAATATACTAAATTTAAATTAAAATAATTAAATCCTGTGTACAACGTCAACGATCACGATGGAAAAAAAACCGCCGTCTAGCTGCCGCAGAGGCACGCGCTTTGACGTTTAAAAGCCGCTACCGGTTTTATTTTTAAAAATAGACCACATATTAAACGAGACAAAATGAAGTCCATTAAATTGCGTAGTTTTTAAAGAAAAAAACAATTAAATAGCTCCTTGCTTAAGAAAGTTATGATAAAGTGAGTTTAAAAAATATTGGCAAATTGTTGTCTTTTTTTAAATATTACTGTTTTTTTTATATAGTTTACAACTTTTTTTTAATCAAATATAAACCAAAAGAAAGGAAATTGAATGAGGAATAAAACTAAAAAAAAATGTTGTTCTACCTTCTTTAGAAATAAAGTTATGAGTGTTCAAAATAAAAAAATAAAAATCCGTTTTTTTTTAGTTTTTTGGCTATATCTTTGGTCTCGACCAATGGAGAGAGTCGTCAATCTTCATTTTCTATGTAAAAAAACATGCTTTTTTAAATGGTGAAGGTCCCATTTGGTTATACCTCAGTTTTTTTATCTCCGAAAGTAGAAGGCTTTTCGCGCTCCATCCGACGGACTAATATGTGAATGCACTAAACTAAATGCTAGAAATGTGACAGAGGCGTAACTTGGAATGGTACTAAGAGTGGGACCACATAGGTATATTCAGCAAACTTTTTCCTGGGTTGTGAATGAAACTGCCTCGGGCTCCACTTTGTAACGCTGATTCGGGTATTTTTATGTTAATTATTTTTTTTCTCAAAAAGGGCTGCTAGTTGAAATTTGGGACGGTCCTTTGTTTTTGGCGATCCGATTTTCGGGTTCGAGTTATACGTACGTCATATGTGCGGTTTTTAAAAATTTTGCTTTAATACTAATCTAACCCCCAAAGTATGGAAAAATTAATTAATTTTGATAAAGTTTCGTGGGCATGTTCCTTTGACGGTCTTCAGAACTCTATTGAAAGGTGCCAGTTGGGGTCGTTCTAGCATCGAAACAATTTTGAGGATCGTATAAACCGAGACACCGAGACTTATACTTGTCTGTTTCAAAAAATTAACTTTAAGAGAAAATGCAAAAACATCGATTTGTATAAGTTAACAAATGAAGGTTTTTAATTTTTTTTCTGAAAAATAATTGTACAAGAAGACACTTTAGAAATGATGATGCCTTTTAGACAGGATGAGCTAGTTGAATTTAAACTTTTCGCAATTTATAATATTTTATTATTGGAAAACTGTAAAATCTGGAGCAAATTCTTGCCTTTTGAAGTTTTCACTTTTGTATGCACACATCATTTCCTTTTTAAATGCTCCGAAAAATATTATTATTATCATCAATAGGGCGAAGAAGGAAATTAGGTAAGTATGTAATTTCGGAAATTTCGAAAAAAATTATCTAGTAAAGACAGTTTTGGCATATTTGGAATTGGAATTTTCGGGAATCTGCAAAAATGTGAAAACTGAGCCAACTATCGCCGAAATTAGTAACTTCAATTCCGCCCTAGTGTGATGCTAGCCAAGAGCCAGCCCCTGGTTTAGTTACATTTGTTTCGATAATTGCTTTAAAAATGGTTTTTAATTGTTTCAAAAATAAACTAAGTCTCGAATTAAATCATCAAGAGAGAGAACGTTCAATTAAAACAATAATTTTATTTTATTAAACAAGATTAAAAAATGAAATCTACCTTTCGAGAAGTAATGCCAGAATCGCGTCAAAGGGTTAATCATTTTGCCTAATGAAAGTGTACGACAAAAGCACCTAACAACAGCTTGATTAAAATAAAATCACTTACCATTGGAATATATTTTAAATAAACGGCATTCACAAGATTCGAGATCTGTTTTTAAACGCGGATGACATACTTTAGATTTTTATTTCGACTGCATGATATCACGCAACTAGAGAAAACTAACTTCAAGAAATATCGAACGCAAGATGTACGCTTCAAAAAACAGGTTCCCCAAACTTTGTTTTAAAAAGAAAACCATTGGCCAGGGGGCGTTTCTAATAAGAAAAATTTCCAGAAAAAAGCCAATTGAAACAAAAAGCGAAAAGTCGTGACCTCCAAATTTTAATTACCGATTGGCATTTAAAAACCATGTGTGAGCTAAATTCAATGACGAAATTGAGTTTGGAATGTAAAAATTTTGAACACGAGGGGATTGGAATTTATAAAACAAGTTAAAACTCGAATAGCAGTCTTCGGCAAAAATTTTAAGCGCTTTGCGTCATAACACGCTGCAGGTGTTTTAATTACCGCAGATGTGTAGATTTCAGATTCTTCTAGGAACAAACAAGTCGAAAAAGTTGCTATAAAAGCGAGAAGTCATCTGGGCAAAAGTTAAGTCTTAACTGAATCTTCACTTGTAGCACGTCGTAATGCCCGGCTGGGAGGGAAAATTTTTACTATGGTCAGAGTATTGACCAAAACGAAAATAGTGTCTCACAGTTTTAGAGACTCGTGGAAGTAACTAGTAGTAGTAGTAGTAGTAGTAGTAGTAGTAGTAGTAAGGGTGGGGGGCCGAAGCCCGGTAAGTAGGCCTATAAGTCCCTTTTCACCATCCCCGATCCGCCCTCCCCTACCTGGCTACTTCCAACACCCGGCCCGCACTGAAACGGCCCGTCACCTTGATAAAGGTGAGGACGTCCTCCCAGTCCAGATCCTTTAGATCTTCCCGAGCAAGTGTTGGTGCTCCCAGTATCTTCCTCCTTAGGCGACTCCACCTATCACAAATTCCTATATAGTGATATGAGGACTCCTCCCCTGTCCCGCAGTTCGGGCAGAGTGGGCTGTCCCTCACGCCGATAAGGTGCAGATGTCTGTTTAGGCTTCCATGCCCAGTCAGAATACCTACCAAGTTCCTGATGTCCTCTCGGCTCTTTTTTAGCAGTCGCCTTGCTCTGGATCCGTCAGGATTTAGAATCATTTCCTTGGCTTGTCTGCATCCTTCTTTTCCTCTCCAATTGTGCTTTGTCTTGTTCCAGGCCCAGTTATTTAGTTCCTGAGAGATTTGCCTTTTACTTAAGCCCAGACCATGTTCTGGACCGATGAGGTGGCTCATTGAGCCTTGTCTTGCCAATTCATCGGTCCGTTCGTTGCCCTCGATGCCACTGTGCCCTGGAACCCATCTGAGTCTTACTTCCTTGCGCACAGCCAATCTGTCTAGGGCGTCTCTACATTCCTGAACTAGCTTACAGCTTGCCCTGGGTCTTTGGATCGCCCTGAGAGCGGCTTGACTGTCCGAGTAAATATATATACTCTCTACACCTTCTGTTACCTCCGCCTTGGTTGCTACTTTCAAAATAGCAAACACCTCCGCCTGGAAAACAGTGGCATATCTCCCCAGCGAAGTGCTTTCTCCTGATTTAGTGTTGTCTAGGTATACACCGGCTCCGGATGACTGTGTATTAGCCATCCATGAGCCGTCAGTGTACCATGCGTGTACGCCGCTCGGCGTACGTACCTGGCCTGACAGCCACTCTTCCCTTGATGGAAATTCCACTTGGAAATTCCTTCTCAGTCTTAATCTGCCATCTGGAATATTGCCTTTGGTCGCAATGATGGGTAGATCCCTACTCATTTTGGCGGCAATAGTCGTATGGCCTTTCCCTGTGTGGTCCGTTCGCCATAGGACACTGTCGATCATCCTTTTGTGAGCCGCCATTGCCTCTCTCTCGATCCAGATCGGGAGGTCCGGCAGCCCCAGGATGATGTTCAGTGCTGCTCCGGGAGTTGTTCTCAATGCTCCGGTAATACCCAAACAAGCCAGCCTTTACAGTCTGGCCAGTTTCTGGGCATTAGTGGCTCTGGCCACCGCTGGCCACCAGACCACGGATCCGTAGGAAATCCTCGGTCTTATCACAGCAGTGTACA
Source organism: Pissodes strobi (assembly GCA_016904865.1). Lineage (NCBI taxonomy): Eukaryota > Metazoa > Arthropoda > Insecta > Coleoptera > Curculionidae > Pissodes > Pissodes strobi. The sequence goes on along the minus strand of MU182607.1, from coordinate 125,639 downwards.
GCCACTGGAGGATGTAAGGTTTTAAACCCCACTTCCTACCTACCGTTCTCCTTAGTTGCCACATAATCGCGGTTGTCTTATTCACCACCTGTTCAACGTGTGCCTTCCACGTCAATTTACTGTCTAAAATAACTCCCAAATATTTGACTTGTTGACTTAGGCTCAGTCTCGTCTGGTATAGTATGGGATGTATAAAACCTGTTAGATTTCGTTTCCTTGTGAAGAGAATGAGTTCGGTCTTCCCTGGGTTTACTGAGAGACCATTCTCCTCACACCAACCTTGAACTATCCGACACGCCACCTGCATACGCTCGCAGACCGTTCTCACGAACTTGCCCGTGATCATTACTAGCCCGTCGGCAGCATATGCTTGTGCGTAGAATCCCTCAAGATTTAACCTTCTCAGGAGGCTGTCCATCACCAGGCACCACAAATGTGGCGAGAGGCAGCTGCCTTGTGGGCAACCCCCTCTTACCCCGGCTTCGACGCGAACTTCTCCCAGCGTGGCGCTGATCTTTTGGTCTTCCAGTGCCGTTTTTACCCACTTGACCAAATGAACTGGTGTTCTCTTGGCCTGGAGGGCTTGACAGATAGTTTTCGTTTTAGCCTTATCGAAAGCTCCTTCTACGTCAAAGAAGAGCGCTAGCGCCATTTCTTTGTTTTCTATTGCCTTTTCAGCCCTTCTAAGAATGGAGAGCCGTTTCAGTCGACTTCCCCCTTCTGTAGGCGTGCTGATTATCATGTAGAGGACAATCAGTTAGGATCTCTTCCATGATGAACTTGTCAATCATTTTTTCCATTGTCTTCATTAAAAATGAAGTTAGACTTATAGGCCTAAAGGACTTGGGATGGGAATAGTCTCTCTTCCCTGCCTTGGGGATGAAGACGACATCCGCTGCTCTCCAAGCTTGTGGAACGTACCCTAGGCCTCGAATACTCTCTTTAAGTAAGGGAGTAACGTGTCAAGGCCCGCCTGCAGCATCATGGGTATAATTCCATCCCGCCCTCCTGCCTTATATGGACTGAACTCCCCCACTGCCCAAGTTATGGATTCCCCAGTCACCACACTGCGGGCAAGGTTCCAGTCCATCTCTGGCTCTGGTTTAGTAACTAAGTAAATAAGCAAGTCGGCTCGAAAAATAACGTAAAGAAACGCTGTTTGAAATTCGTCACTCATCGAAGAAGAAGGTGGTCAACAGAATAGATTAAGGCTACAGAAGCAGGTTCCGGTGTAACGTTAAGTCCTAGACAATAAGTTTAATTTAAAGATCATAATACTTAGGGTGCCTGTGTATTTGGTAACATTGTCTTGTTGTATGTACTTGAGAATTTAATGATTATCCCATTAAACCATTCAGTGCTAGCGTCACTTTGTAATTTTATTTAGTAGGAAATGTTATTCGAGTAATTTTAATATGATTATCCCATTAAAACAATTCAGTGCTAGCGTCACTCTGTATTTTATTTAGTAGAAAATGTAGAATTTGATTTACCATAATCCAAGATTGAATTAAGTTCCATGAAATGTATGATACAAAGTAAATCTCTGCGGATAAGTATTAATGCTAATTGAATTTTCTTTTATTAATCCGTAATTGCTTGACTGGCTAGCTTTTAATTATCTTGCTCTCAGAAAAATCTAATCTTCTAGGAAAGTTGATACAAAGTAAAATCACAGCGGTTAAGTGGTCATACCAATGAAATTATCTTTTTTACTCTGCAAGAACTGATTCTCTGGCGAACTTTAAATCCTAGGTCATATCAGAAAGTACGTGACTAAATTTGAGCCAACCACTAATAATTAAATAAGAAAATGCCTCCTTCAAATTGTGTGCTCCCTTAAAAACGCAATCTCAAATATTGTTTTATTATTTTAAAACGGAAAGTAATTTGGCCTACGCTCATTTAATTATATTAATTATAACTGAGGATAGAATTGAGTACTGGAAAGAGGAAGGAAGTTGTTTTAAACTAGGTAAAGAAATATGGGTAGTTGCTCAAGGTGTCTAGGTAAATTATTTCCAACGAAATAGGGTGTCAACACACTGGTACTGCGAACCTGGTTACAGAAAATGAACAGAAGTTGAAGAAAAGGCCGAAAATACAGTGTAAGTAAATAGGGTAAATCGGCGGTCAGTACACTAGGTAATATCAACCAATAGAGCGACGCTCTATTCGTGTTACGTTCCGGTGTTTTTGGTGTGGGCCCACTCTAAGCTCGCTTGAAATTTACGCCGAATCTTACAGGAACAAGTTAAAATTTACCTGAGGTTTAAGGAGTGTTTAAACCACTCAATCGATGATAGCACGCGAACCTCCACCTTAAATATTGTCTACTGCTTACTCTGATGGTGTAAACGTTTAGCATTTAAAGGTGAACATGATCAATAGGTACCTACATAAAAAACGTATACATTATTTTCTTGAGAGTTAAAATATGAGCATGTTGCAGAAGTTCAAAAGATCTGCCTCAAGATACTGAAAGTTCATTTTTTTTCATAAGCCTCTGGTTGTTCATCCATAGAATTTCCAACATATATGTCGGAAAAACTAATCGAGGTATATCTGCAGAGGGAATGATCTCTTTTCTCTCACAGAGCAGGTCAATTTTAGATCAAAAATCAACAAAACGCCTAAATTTTGGTATTGCAATACCTACTATACATTAAATTACCTATTCGAGTTAAGTATCAAATATAGAGCTATATTGTAATAATTTGTTTTGGGACATTTAAAACCATTAATTTTCAATTATTATTTCGCACCTTAATCGCTCTGAAGAAATGACCCCCCCCCCCCACCCCCATAAGATGCATTGCAAATAGGACGAACATATTCCCAAAGAAAAAATAAAGGAAAGGCGCAGGAGCAAGCGAAAATGGCGCCTCAAGCGTTTTTATGGCGCATTCACCATTTTGTGAGAAATATTTTTCCTGACACCTATTTATACTATATTTAATATTATTAAGTTATTAGAATTTGATTATCCACAAACAGTTTGCCACGATTTAACGTAAAACAATTAAAAAATTTTGGATAACTTTCGTCCATTCGCAAAAATGTAGCAACTATGGAAAACAAACAGAAAAGCGGTGGTTAACCGAGGCTTCTAGGCATTACCTCCTACAGAAAGGCCTACTGGCTAATATGCTTTTGACATAAGACTATCATTGAATGGGAGCCCAGTAAAAGTACTGACTATTTTATCGCGCGCACTTCCATATTAAACGTTGATTGTCTCCATGGGCGTAGACAGAATTTTTTCCCAGAGGGGGCGAACCATAGACAAGGCTGCAGTGGTACCCGCGGGCGGAGGCTAAGCCGCCGAAGGCAGAAAATTTTTGGAGTGCCACGCCTAATTTTTACCCAAAAGTCATTAAAATCGTTAAAATAAAACAAGGATTCGGCACCCTGTTGAATGGCATGGCATGAATGGTATGTTGCAAAATGAGTCGGCTAAAATCCCAGGGGGGGCCATGACCCCCCTGTCCCGCCCTCTCTACACCCATGATTGTCTCGCTGGACGACTGAAATGCCGAGGCCCAACACGCCGTCTTCGATGCATTGTGTATCAAACGATTAGTTTGAGAATTTGACGATAATGGCTGCTCTAATTAGTGTTATTTTCTTGCATTTTTCTAAAATCGAAGCTATTTATGTGCTATTAAGTGCGTGAAACTTGTACCTGATATTTCGTTGTATATTTAGGTATACAATTTATATTGTTAGGCGTATTTTTAAATACGTAAAACCATATACTTTAATATTGCCGCCCGGCCAACTTGTTTACAGCCAATATCCACTTTGCTGTTACAGCAAGTTTTGGGTCGTGTTTAATTGTATATTTTTTCCTCGGTTTCGGCTAGTTTTTTGGTAAGTGATACTTAGTGTAATTATGCCTCAAAAAGGCTGTAATGGAAATTATAAAAATTGGTCTAAAGTTCATGTTTTCGATTTTCCAAAGGACGTACGTTTAAGCTTTAAGTCATACCCTTCATGGACTGCTTCAAATTACCAAATACTATTTTAATGAACTTGACATGAATTATGTTTACTTATGGACCTAAATGATATTTAAACGAGTTCGAAGATACATTTTTGGGTATTCACAATGAAAAGGATTTTCTTTGTGAGCTGTTGTTAAACTATCTAAATGAAAAGAGCCTTTCGATTCCTTTTGAAAATTGTAAAATTCACCTACAAATTGATATTTAAAAAAATTTGCTTAGCATCATTTTAAAGAAACTTCTTAATAATTACTGTTCTAATCATAATCATAGTCTATTGAGTAAAAAAAGGAAACTGAGAGACTTTTAATAAATAAATATTAGACCCCAATAAAATATCCAATCTAACCCAAAAAATTAAATCTGAAACCTTATTAAGCTTTTTTATGTTTTATAACAAATAAACTGCCTTAAAATGAAAAAGAACTAGATTTAAGTCTTTTTTCTATTAAAACAAATGACAAGTTCTGACAGCTCGGCCATTTTTAAAATTTTTTGAACTCACAATTTTCAAACAAGTCAAAATAAAGCTCAAATTACATCATGAAATATCAAAAACTGAAAAAAATTAGTGCTGTCGTTTTGACAGGTGTCATTTTTCGATTTACCTCGATCAACTTGGTAGAAATCGACATGTCGATCTTCAAAATCTATCAAGAAGTCTGCTTTTGAAAATTAGATTCAAATTTTTTAACAGCGAACACCGACTCACCTGTCATATATACAAGGTTCTGCCCATGGTAAAAAATGATGCTTACGCCTGTAACTTTTGCTTAGATTTGATGACGTCACGCGTAAGCCGTCAGGCCTTTCTGTAGGAGGTATTGTTCGAGGCAGATAACGCGCGGATGACATAAACGGTATAATATTTGACCCCAGATAAACCCACACCAGATGCGAAAGCGCTCGCCGAACGCATGAAACAAGAATTCGTTTAAAGCTCCGCCTTCTTGGGATGGCCAGCCATTCGACGCAATAGTCAGGGCACGCTCTAGTGTGATTCTAAATGCGAGTCTTGTGGTTTAGTCCGAAAGCATTTCGAAAAATAATTAATCTTTATTTTATTTTTGTTAAAAATGCCTGGTTATAAGTGCTTTAATTGTTCTACTAGAAGCGGTGGCGAAAAATCACTATTTAAATTACCCCGCGATCCTTAAAGGTACGTATAAATGTTGTTTAATGCACACTCCCGCACACTTATTTGCCAAAATTATTGCATATTGTAAAATCGAATAAGCGCGAAATTCAATTCAACCTGAAAACTGGCAGATACAATGTTATAGCCAGCAGGGTGGCACGCCTGACCCTCTAGATTGGCACGCGAGGTTTTCCACAAACAAAGAAAAAACAACAATATGATTAAATCAAAGTTGCGCCCAACACCTCCCCCTCATTTGCCAATAAAAAACACGCCGAATACTTGTTGAACTGAACTTTTGAAGTAAAAGTTCTTTAGCGAGGGTAAAGTTAGAAAAAATGAAACGCTTATCAAAGTGAAACGGCCCCTTTAATTAAGCATGTTCAGTACAGCTAGAGGGCTGAAATTTTCAGGGCATGTAGCCGGTGTAATGTGAGGATCCTGGACGAAGCCTGGACCACGTACCCCTCCGCGTTCGGCCAGGAGAGGGGAGAGAAAAAAAACTAAAATTAATTAATTTCGGGAGAACGGGAAAAGCTACGGGGTCGAAATTTTTATGGCAACATCTGTAACTTTCTTATTTGTTAAGCGATTTTGACCGAATTTGTTTTAAAATATAGATATTCATTGTACTTCGTATCAAAATTGCAGATTGAAAAAATAAGAATTAAGACCCACTATGACTTTTTTTTAGTTGTAACATTGTTTTCAAAATTTCTGAAATAAATAAATAGTTTCCGAGATATGACCGGTGGCCACGCTTACTGAAACATCCTGTATGATATTAAGATGTAGCTATATAAGTAATTAAAATAATCTTTTTTTATTCTAAATGTGTTTTTATGTCAATTATGTTTTCGTGAAAAACAAAATCATATATGAATCCATGTCTGAACCATAAAAAAAATTCTTTAGCTACTTTCTTATAACAAGGGGTGCAAAAACCTTGCTAGCACCCGGGTGATCTTAGATCTAGGTGCGGCCCTTAAAATAAGTTAGCAAAATTGCTACGAAAGTGTAAAAAAACATTTTGAATTTGAAGAGGACACAGAAATGTCCTTGTCCTTGACCTTGCGGCCAATTTAAACGCTCCCGCTCTCTACTCTTTCAAGTAAATCCAAAAAGTATTAAAACACATTCAAACCATATGCCTCAAAAAAAGATATTCACATAAAAAATTTTGCTTGACAAAAAATAACCTTAAATCGGCATACATCAAAGCTTATTAGAGGAATTTCTGTAAAAAAGTTAGTGCAGCCATAATATCACTAGATTTCCATGAATGCCTGTTAGGAAAAAAGAAAGTGAATGGCTATTGCAATTTTTTATTTTTCCTGAACCAGTCCACCAACAAAACACGTTTTCATTTAATTAGTGCAGACTTCATTTTTTTAAGAACAATTCTATAATCATACCCAGATTATTTGGTGCGGGCCGCGTATAACCGCCACGTCAAGGTTAAAGTTGTCTGGCGCGGAATTTGCCGACCTCTCGCATCTGGTGTGTGTTTATCTGGGATTTGACGTTTACGGGTAAGAGTTTTGCACGGGATAAAGCAATAGGTCTCAGTTCTGACCGCGACTACAAATGGGTCGAAAATAATTACTCAAAATATTGAAATATTTAGAGTTTATCGACTAGTTATCTAGCCAATAAAAGGACTTTTCACATGTAATTCTGGAATATATACTGGACAAAAATTATAACGTCTGGTCACCCTAATTGCAAAGACCCAAAATTTCTCGAGTACCTGGTACAATCAATTTATCCTACTTTAGAAAAACCGGCTAAAAAAAATACAATAATTATCGTATATAGACAGCTACCGCACATCGCTACAAATATTGGTAAATCCATGACTGTTTCCTAATATAGGTAATATCTCATACTCTATCAAACATTTGATTTTATATGTTTATCATTTTTCTTAAACCACTTGAGATATTTTAAATACAATGACTAGATTTTCAGTCAGTGACTAGGTTTAAGTCGTAAAAACCGTAACGAATCGAAGTAAATAATATTCAAACAGGAAAGGTTAATTTGGATAAGCCCTTCATTCTATTGTTGCCAAATGTACGCGCAATGGTTATATAACGGCGGGAAAATTCAGAATAATATCAAGGTCCCCCAACCGCAATGGATATTTTTTCTAAACATTTTTAATAGCTATGGCCCTTATTATTAAATGCAAAATAAACGTAATTTGTCATAATTAAAATTTTGGTTGAATATCCGTTAATCAGTTCTACACAAAATATTTTTGTTCATCACATTTTTATTTAGGACCTTTGTCGGAAAATAGTGAAACTTAACTATTTATTTTATTAACTTTTAATCAATAATTGATTAAATACTAATAAAATAAATAGATAAGCTTCATTATTTTCCGAAAAAAGTCCTAAATAAATTTCATTTCATTTCAAAATTTAAATTTTGAGATAAAATGAAAGAATAAACGTGCAAGTAAAACAATTAAAAATATAATCTAGACTAGACTAATAAATATAATAGTAAAATGGCTTACGTAGAGATCATATTTTCATTTTATAAATCCAATCTCATTCCTGACTTAACAGTTCAAGTTCAGGCAAGTCTACTGCCTACTCGCAAAGTCCATAGAGGCAAATAATAGCGATAGCAACACTTGTAGACATAGAAGGTGCTTTAACAGTGCCTCTACAGAATCTATATAACTATAACCAATGCTCTAGTCTAGCAAGAAAAAGGGTACCATTACTTTCTGTATACCACTAGCAGATGAACCCCAGGCAAAACAAATGATCCCGAGTCGGCCCGAACGAATTTCGAAGTCAATCTTAACTTCACGTATGGCCCTCGGCTCGCTTCGCTCGTTCTGTGGCGCAGCCAAACAAAACTAACCCAAAAAGAAACAAACTTATAAAAAAATATAAAAATTCTCTTGCCACCGACGGAAATCGAACGCGAGACGCCATATCAAAAACCCAGGTACCACTAAACCACGAGGCCTCTTGGAAGCATTTCGCCAGACCGTATAGACAAGGGTAAATAACGAAACTCGTTCGGGCCGACTCGGGATCATTTGTGTTGCGTGGGGTTTAGCTACTATTGATAATTATTAACTTCAAAAACAGCCAAACAAACTGGGGAGACAATATTAACCAAAAGCCATAAATTATTTTCCTACCCTTCAAATTCTTTTTTATATATAGTCCAAAATATGGCGAATTTGGCAACGTCGGTCGGCTCGAAGAGAAAATTAGCTTACTGCGACTAAAACCACTACACGCCAACATTGCGAGATTATGTTTTGAGTGATAGCAGATGACGTTTCCCATGGTGATATTGTAATGAACGCCGATTTACCCTATTCCTTTACTTACTGTGTATTCGGCATTTTCTTCACCTCCTGTTCATTATCTGTAACCGGGTTCGCAGTACCAGTGTGTTGACACCCTATTTCATCGTAAAATAATTTACCTATACACTTGGGCAACCACCCATATTTCGCAACCTAGTTGAAAACCACTTTATGCGTCTTACCAGTACTTAATTCTATTCTTAAGTATATTAAATATAATTAAATGAATGTAAGCCACATCAGTTTCGTTTGATATTAATAAAACAATTGAAAGGGAGCATTTTAATAGTGGTTAAATTTATTCGCTTATTTTTTAATATGACCTCGTATCTACAGCGCCAGACAATGACACTAGTATTATTATTTAGACTCTGTGAATTTTTTCCAGTGTATCAAATTTCCTGTAATATTATATTTTACTAGCCAGTCAAACATTTATGGATTAATAAAATAAATTCAATCAGCAATATTCTTTTCCGCATTGAATTAACTTAAATAAAATACGAAGTAAGCTAGTACTAATTATTTAATGGGATACTCATTTAATTATCGAATAAATACAGTAATAAATGTTTCCCAATATACAGGCACTCTACGCCTCTTTATTTAAAACTAAACTTACTCTCTAACTTGAGCACTGAATTGTTTTACTGAAATAATCATGAAATTCTTGCAGACCGACAATGATAAATGTTTTCAAATATACAAGCAATCTACACATTTTGATTTAAAACTAAAGTTACTGTCTAACTTGAGCACTGAATTGTTTTACTGGAATACTCATGAATTTCTTGCAGACATACAACAATAAATGTTTCAAAATATACAGGCACTCTACGCCTTATGATTTAAAACTAAACTTACTGCAGCTTTTTGACGTAATTTTCCCCCCGAAAATCTGGAATCTGTACACCTGCAAAAGTCCACATGAGTGGTTACGCAATTGTCCCCAATTTTCGACGAAAAACGGTTCGAGTTGTAACTGGTTTTACCTTCCCATCTCCCAAAGAATTCGTAAATTTTCCATGCCGAGCTCTGACTTTTTAGTGAACATGTGTGTTCAAAGTCCAAACAATCTTCGGACCTTATAAGGACATATCTTTTTTCTTTCAATTTAATTTGCTGGACGGGAAAATAGAACCGTCCCTGACCAATGATGTTCTTTTTAGAACAAAGTTTGGGGAACCTGCATAAGAATTTGTTTGACCGCAGTTGATCTCTTTCTAGTTCATTTTGTGTCGCGTTCTCCTGCAGTCGAAAACAAAGGTATAAGTCATCTCCGATTTAAATTGGTTCTCGAATCGTTGTGAAGTTATACACCATGCTGTTTATTGGAAGATATTCCAATGGTAAGTGATTATTATTTTTAATTGAACGGCTTTAGGTGCTTTTGTTGTCCACTTCTATTAGGTAAAATGATTAAATCCTTTTTTTTCGCGATTTCCGGCATTACTTCGTGAAAGTTAAACTTCAATTCGTTTATAATTTTTGTTAATTAAAATAATTTTATTTGAACGTTTTCTCCCTGGTTTTTGTTTCAAAACCATTTAATTTTTGAGCAATTAAAAATTAAATTAAAAAAATTTGTATTTATATTTTCAAACAAATTGTTGAAACATTTCTTAAAATAAATCAGGTGCTGGCCCTGATCGCCACAATACCACAGTGACCTGAACTTGGAGTCGACTGTGCTGATACTTCAATCACTCACATCTAAAAAAGGATCTGTTGGGCCAGTGGTTTTAACAAGACGTTGCCACTACTGCATCAGAGGGCTTCAGAGTTGCGCGCGCATCACATTGTTGTCAAAAATATCTAATATTACACTTCACAAATGGCCCTCCGCTCGCTTCACTAGCTACAGGGGCGCAACCAACAGCAACTGACCAAAATTAACCACAGGCATGCCCAAAATGAAGAAAAAAACTTTTTACACATAATATTAAAAATAAAAAAACATGTCTTGCCATTGGAATCGAACCCGGGCCGCCGGAGCAATTCGCTAGACCCTAAAGATATGGTGTTTGTCAACAATGTAATGCGCGCGCAACTCTGAAGCTCTCTGATGCCGTACGGGCAACGTCTTCTGTGCTTTTATAGAGTACTATTTATAAAGGCTGGTTGTTGCACAGACTGACAACACTGTCGGAGGTCTTAGTGATATATTTATCGGCTCCGTATACTGACAGAACAGCATCATTGAAAAGCTATTGTTTTATATTGATAAATTCGTTTCTTGAATTAACTAAATAATTAGATTCTACAATTATTTGAGATTTCACTATTCACTATTTAAATTATTTGTTCAGTCGATCAAGATTATATTGAGAATAAATAAAAACAATTTTTTTGGTTCTTGAGTAAGCGACAAAAATGCAATCGCTCTTTTGACATGTTTGCAAGGCATGAGTTCCTCATTCGCCTTGTTGTGGTTTTGGTTAGTTGGAGATGATATATATGTTGGAAATCATCATAATAACTTGTGGATAATAATAATAATAGATTACACCTTATAATACTAGTTTTGTGTCATTATATGAAGACGACCGAATAATAACTAGAATTGGATCTACTTTCACGATATAAACTCAGCCACAGCAATTACAATTACAAAGTAGACACCTGTATTAATAATCAGTTAAGATTAGTAATATTATCGAATATAATGTGTTCGAACAATGCAAGAACGGTTTTAAGTTTTTCGATCTGAGGTCGGAACATCTAAAGTTAGCAAAATGAATTTTAATATAGCTTTAATTTTAATTAGTGGTTTTTTTGTACTTGCATCAGCAACCCAAATGAGTTCCTGTAAGTTGTATCATTTATCAGTACTAGTACTACACTATTTATATTAACACAAGCCATATTCTACATGTATTTTGTAATATTTAGTAGGAAAATCACTTGCGCCAACTTAGGGGAACCTTTATGACTTTGCAGGAAATTAGGTTCAGCAAGATATGCGACAGCTTAATGAATATGTCACGTATCCTAAAAATTCGAATTTTTCGGTTTGTAGGTACAGATTCCACAGGAATATATCCGAATGTCACTTATTCCATAAATTCCTACGTTTGTGAGTCAAGCCCTTGCACGTGTACCCTTGGTTGTGCATCCGTTATCAACGTCGATTTTCAAGCACGTAAGTTAGATCAAGCAAATGTTTATTGCTTATTTCATACGTTTTAATGCATGCACGAATTGCATACATCAAATATATTGAGATTCCCTAATTATAGCCCCAGATTAGTTTATGATGCCTGCAACCTGCAAGAGCGAAACACATCAGGTGCCTACTTACACTTTATATTTGGAGTTATTTACTTACGTACTATTAACAATAAATGAGATCTTTTAGATTATATATGATCATGCTATTTAATTTTAAAATATTTATATTTCATTGTATTTGTCTTCATTTGTGTTTACTCGAAACTATATAGTATATATTTAATTAACATATATACACATACTTTTTTCTATAGCATAAATTTAAATATCTTCTCAGGCATAGAATTGATAATGTCCGAGAAGCATTTTTGATATATAGATATATTTACATTTTCATCCTATTTTCTGTTGAAGAAAACGGCAGATTAATGCCAAATATTGAAAAGAAAATAAAGCATAACGTCACGAATATTTTAGCTAGATATTTGGAGAAGATAAAGCCTAAAATACACGCGACTTGTATGGGTGTTGAATTGGATTATCCCTTGGATCAAGATGATGCTTGCAAAGGCTTTACCAACACTCAGTGTCCAGTTGTTAAAAATGAGAAAATTAACTATCAGTATTCTTTGACTATTCCTGCAATATTTCCAGAGGTAAGCTCTCTTGTCTTTAGTTTTACATAAATACTGTCTTGACGGATCGGCGGATACTCTTGTACCAAATACATAGCAAAAATTAATATCTTTGGCATTAAGAGTTACATTTTAGCGATTTGTTTTATATCGCTTTTATGCCATATTAAGAAAAAGTTTAGTATCTGTCACTGAATATTCCTGCAATATTTTTATGGATAAGCTCCCATATCTGAAAATCAATGTGCATAAAGTTGTCTTGACAAATTGACCAATGCGCTTATGCAATGATCCTTAGGTGTGTGTTAAACATTATCAAATCTCTTTCTAACCAGACGCCAATACGCTTTCGATAATATCACAACAAAACACAAAATCAAAAATGCGTAACAAAAAAAAAAGATAATTACCAAAATAATAAATTTAAAAATGAACTCCCAGTGATATTTAAATAGCAATTGCCTTTTTATATTACATATTATTATACGACTATTCAATGACTATACTTTGACATCTGGTTTTAAGCTCTTTATAGTGCGCAATAGTCTTAAATTGTCAATTTTTGTCACCACTCTGTAGTGAAAAGTCGATTCGATGTATCTTCTCAATTTGTGTACTAAGGCTTACGAGTTATATTTTCTTTTACAGGTAACCGTCACCTTAAGATTCTCATTGATAGACGAAGAGCTAAGTGAAGACGTTGTGTGTTTTGAGTGGGATGTGAAAGTGAAGAAAGACACCTGTCCCTCATAGAAAGAATGAAATATATTACTTACTTTTATTGAAAATTCAGATTTGAATTAATATAATTTTCGAACGTAAGATAGCAAACAACGATGACGAATTATATTTCTAATATATTTTACGATTAAAGCGGGAGATCCCACTTAAATCACAATTAGATGTTATTATCATGAAACTGTTTTCTACGACATAATTGGTCAAAACCTGCGGGTTACTAATTGTAATAAAAATATTTATTATTAAACTAAAAGAGAAGTGGCATGATATTTAGGTAAAGTCGGGACCGTGCCTAAAGTACCATACAAAATTTTAAATATGCCATAGAAACTATAAGGTAACGGAAAAAAACGAGCTTTCATTTAAAAATGTATTTTAAAGGGATCCCAGTCCAGACAACTGCTTTAAAAATATAGGCTTTATCAGGCTGTCTCGCTTCAAAAGGACCTGTAATTGGCAAATAACTGCTATCTTAATAGGACGTGCCCTTGCAGCCGAGCATCTCCGACTGGGTCTTAAAGACCATTAAATCTATGTAAATTACTTTTTTGTGTAACGGAAACTAGGTTAATTGTCATTACTTACCTTCCTTCATTTATTCGCTCGTTTCCTCAAATAAAACGTTTAAAATACTTTCCGAGTCATTGTAAATTTCAATAGTAATTGGACGTCAGAAACAGTTTTGTAACTTCATTTTGCATTTTAGTATTCGAAGGAAAATAATTATATTTTCAGTAACGCAGTCCTACAATTATACAGTATCTTTAGTCTTATTGCTAAATTCCGAGCTTGAGTTAAAGACGAGAACGTACATTTGACTGAAATATTCGTATACATACTTTACCATAATATATAAATGAACTCCATATAAATACAAGTAGTATATTAATACTGTACATAATATAATATTATGATTTAGAAGACAGTTTTCCCATTGACAAAAAAAATTATAAAAAATGCCGTTTGTTATCTGTTTAAAAATGTATTTTCTTTCCACAAAAATTTATTTAACTAAAACAAAGTCGTTTTATTCAAGGAGCATCGTTCTGAGTTATTAAATTTAATGAAGAAATCATTATCATTTTAACAAAATTATGCGAAAGTGTGTCTTATCCATCTTGCGACTCATCTGAGTCAGTGAACTTAGTGCAGAAAATTCAATGACTCATTATTTATTTTAACAAAATGTACGTCGTATCCCTTTTTACCAAATTGCACTTTGGTCAATGAGACTTTCGTCTAAGTCATTAAACTTAGTGAACAAATCTTAATGAATCATTAGAAATTTTAAGAAATTTATGCGAAGGTATATCGTATCTCATTTTACTAAATCGTATTTTTCTCAGAACTACTTTCGTCTGAGTCATTAAAATTAGTGAGCAAATCTTAATGAATCATTAGCTTTCTAAGCAATTTATGCGAAGGTATGTAGTATCTCTTTTTACAAAATTGAATTTTTCTCAAAGCTACTTTCGTCTAAGTCATTAAATTTAGTGAACAAATCTTAATGAATCATTAGCCATTTTAAGAATATTATGCGAAAATATGTCGTATTCCTTTTACCAAAATTGTATTTTTCTCAAAGCTACTCTCGTCTGAGTCATTAAATTTAGTAAACAATTCTTAATGAATCATTAATAATTTTAAGAAAATTATGCGAAAGTATGTCGTATCCCTTTTTACAAAATTGTATTGTTCTCAAAGCTACTTTCGCCTGAGTCATTAAATTTAGTAAACAAATCTTAATGAATCATTAGCCATTTTAAGAAATTTATGCGAAAGAATCTCGTATTTTTTTTTACAAAATTGTATTTTACTCAAAGCTACTTTCGTCTGAGTTATCAAATTTAGTGAACAAATCTTAATGAATTATTATTCATTTTAAGAAAATTATAGGAAAGTATGTCGAATTTTAATAAATCATTAGTCATTTTTAAAAATGTATGCGTGAGTCGTCTGAATCATTACGCTTAGTAAACAAATCTTAATGAATCATTAGTAATTTTAAGAAAATTATGCGAAAATATGTAGTATCCCTTTTTAAAAAATTGCATTTTTCTCTAAGCTACTTTTGCCTGAGTCATTAAATTTACTTAACAAATCTTACTGAATCATTAGAAATTTTAAGAAAATTATGCCAAAGTATGTATCTCTTTTTACAAAATTGTATTTTTCTCAGAGCTACTTTCTTCTAAGTCATTAAATTTAGTGAACAAATCTTAGTGAATCATTAACAATTTTAAGAAAATTGTGCGAAAGTAGGTCGTATCCCATTTTTCAAAATTGGATTTTTCTCAAAGCTACATTCGTCAGAGTCATTAAATTTAGTAAACAAATCTTAATAACTCATTGTCATTTTAACAAAATTATGCGCAAGTATGTCGTACCCATCTTGCGAGTCATCTGAGCCAGCAAACTTAGTGCAGAAAACTCAATGATTCATTATTTATTTTAACAAAATTATGCGAATGTATGTCGTATCCCTTTTTACCAAATTGTACTTTGCTCAATGAGAATTTCGTCTAAGTCATTAAACTTAGCGAACAAATGTTAATGAATCATTAGTATATTTAAGAAATTTATGCCAAAGTATGTCGTATCCCTTTCTACAAAATCGTATTTTTCTTAAAGCTACTTTCGTCTGAGTCATTAAAGTTAGTGCACAAAACTTAATGAATCATTAGCCTTTCTAAGCAATTTAAGCAAAAGTATGTCGTATCTTTTTTTTATAAAATTGTATTTTTCTCAAAGCTGCTTCCGTCTAAGTCATTAAATTTAGTGAACAAATCTTAATGAATCATTAGCCATTTTAAGAAATTTATGCGAAGGTATGTCGTATCTCTTTTTGCAAAATTGTATTTTACTTAAAGCTATTTTCGTCTGAGTCATTAAACCTAGTGAACACATCTTAATGATCATTTTGAAATTGTAAGTAGATTATGTGAAAATATGTCGTATCCCTTTTTACAAAATTGTATTTTTCTCAGAGCTTCTTTTGTCTGAGTCATTAAATTTAGTGAATAAATCTTAATGATTTATTATTCATTTTAAAAAAATTATGCGAAAATATGTCGTATCCCTTTTTACAAAATTGTATTTTTCTCAGGGCTACTTTCGTCTAAGCCAATAAATTTGGTGAAAAAATCTTAATGAAG
>MU182607.1:36540-103458 GCA_016904865.1 Pissodes strobi | reverse complement strand
CGGAGCATTCGCCCACAGAATCATTAGTAATTCTAAAAAAATTATGCGAAAGTATGTCGTATCCCTTTTTAATAAATTGCATATTTCTCAAAGCTACTTTTGCTTGAGTCATTAAATTTACTGAAAAAATCTTACTGAATCATTAGAAATTTTAAGAAAATTATGCCAAAGTATGTATCTCTATTTACAAAATTGTATTTTTCTCAAAGCTGCTTTCGTCTAAGTCATTAAATTTAATGAACAAATCTTAATGAATCATTAACAATTTTAAGAAAATTGTGCGAAAGTAGGTCGTATCCCTTTTTACAAAATTGGATTTTTCTCAAAGCTACTTTCGTCAAAGTCACTAAATTTAGTAAACAAATCTTAATAACTCTTTATCATTTTAACAAAATTATGCGAAAGCATGTCGTGCCCATCTTGCGACTCATCTGGGCCAGTAAACTTAGTGCAGAAAACTCAATGATTCATTATTTATTTTAACAAAATTATGCGAATGTATATGTCGTATCCCTTTTTACCAAATTGTACTTTGCTCAATGAGAATTTCGTCTAAGTCATTAAAGTTAGCGAACAAATGTTAATGAATCATTAGTAATTTTAAGAAATTTATCTCAAAGCTACTTTCGTCTCAGTCATTAAAGTTAGTGCACAATGAATTATTATCCATTTTAAGAAATTTATGCGAAGGTATGTCGTATCTCTTTTTACAAAATTGTATTTTACTCAAAGCTACTTTCGTCTGAGTCATTAAACCTAGTGAACACATCTTAATGATCATTTAGAAATTGTAAGTAGATTATGTGAAAACATGTCCTGTCCCTTTTTACAAAATTGTATTTTTCTCAGAGCTACTTTTGTCTGAGTCATGAAATTTAGTGAATAAATCTTAATGATTTACTATTCATTTAAAGAAAATTATGCGAAAGCATGTCGTATCCCTTTTTACAAAATTGTATTTTTCTCAGGGCTACTTTCGTCTAAGCCAATAAATTTGGTGAAAAAATCTTAATGAAGTATTAGTCATTTTAAGAAATTTATGCGAAAGTCGTCTGAATCATTAAACTTAGTAAACAAATCTTAGTGAATCATTAGCAATTTTAAGAAAATTATGCGAAAGCATGTCGTATCCCATTTTAAAAAATTGCATTTTACTCAAAGCTACTTTTGCCCGAGTAATTAAATTTACTGATAAAATTTTAATGAAACATTTGAAATTTTATGAAAATTATGTAAAAGTATGTCGTATCCCTTCTCACAAAATTGTATTTTTCTCAAAGCCACTTTCGTCTGAGTCATTTAACGTAGTGAACAAATCTTAATGAATCATTATTCATTTTAACAAAATTATGCGAAAGTGTGTCGTATCCATGCATCTTTACAAAATTTTATGAAAATTATGCAAAAGTATGTCGTATCCCTTCTCACAAAATTGTATTTTTCTCAAGGCGACTTTCGTCTGATTCATTAGACTCAGTGAACAAATCTTAATGAATCATAATTAATTTTAAGAAAATTATGCGAAAGTATTGCGTAACCTTTTTTACAAAACTGTATTCCACTCAGTTCGACTTTCTACTGAGTCGCTAAACTTAGTAAACAAATCTGACTGACTCATTATTCATTTTACCAAAATTATGTGAAAGCGTGTCGTATCCATCTTTACAAAATTGTATTTGACTAAACGCGACTTTCGTATGAGTAATTAAATTTAAGGAACAAATCTTAATTACTCATTATTCATTTTAAGAAAATTATGCGAAAGTGTGTCGTATGCCTCTACAAAATTGTGTTTTGCTCAATGCTACTTTCGTGTGAGTCATTAAACTTAGTGAACAAAAATCATAATGAAGCATTACTCTTTTTAAGAAAATTATGCGAAAGTATGGCGTATCCTTTTTACAAAATTATACTCCACTCAGTGCGACTTTCTTCAGAATCATTAAACTTAGTGAACAAATCTTAATGACTCTTTATCCATTTTAGCAAAATTATGCGAGCAAATCTTAATGACTCATTATTCAATTTACCAAAATTATGCGAAAGCGTGTCGTATCCATCTTTACAAAATTGTATTTTACTAAACGCGACTTTCGTATGAGTAATTGAATTTAAGGAACAAATCTTAATGACTCATTATTCATTTTAAGAAAATTATGCGAAAGTATGTCGTATGCCTCTACAAAATTATGTTTGCTCAATGCTACTTTCGTGTGAGTCATTAAACTTAGTGAACAAATCGTAATGAATCATTATTCATTTTAAAAAAATTATGCGAAAGTATGTCGTATCGAGAGATAAATAATTATCATTTTTTTATTTATCTCTGGTCGAATCCATCATTACAAAATTGTTTGCTTACTCAATGCGACTTTCTTCTGAGTTATTAAATTTAGTGAAAAAATAATGACCCTTTATTTATTTTTAGAAAAATATGCGGAAGTGTGTCGTATCCATCTTTACAAAATTGCATTTTACTCAACGCGACTTTCTTCTGAGTTATTAAATTTAGTGAATAAATAATGACTCATTATTTATTTTTAAAAAATTATGCGAAAGTGTGTCGTATCGATCTTTACAAAATTGTATTTTAATCAAGCGACTTTCGTCTGAGTCATTAAATTTAAGGAACAAATATTAATGACTCATTATTTATTTTAACAAAATTATGCGAAAATACGTCGTAACTATCTTTACAGAATTTTATTTTGCTAAATGCGAATAGTGAGTGAGATCACAATTCTAGGTACTATCAAGTGTCCTACTGCCCATCTATTGCAGCAAGGGCCGTCTTTCGGTTAGTTTGGGTTCAGTCAGATGTTCAAATAGTTAAAAATATTTTTTAAAATTAATTGTCTACGCTCTCGTCATCGTAAAACCTACTCTGACTGACAACACTGGAAGGAGAGAGGCTCAGAGCAAGTGAAATAAGCAGCTGAAGGCAATAAAGTGTTCTGCTACCCATCTATTGTAGCAACGATTCTTCTTGGCTTAGTTCACTTCTAATCAATGGGTATTCGAATACTTCACATATTCCTTTTAACTTGATACATCGGCTAAGCCAAGGCTACCAGTGTTTTTTTTTGTAAAATATACATTTTAAATGTATTGTAGTGAGCATAAATATCTCATTTTAGTTGAAATACAAACCAATTTGGTAATAATTACCGATAGGGATTCAGTTACAAATTACAAACATCTAAGTGCAACGGCAAATATTGGTTCTATTATTTGTAGTATTAAGCAGTTAAAGCGACTTAATGGTTGATATAATCTAATTGCTGGAAATTTAGACGTTGTGTGTTTCCGAATTCTGATTTATGCATTCTGCAAGAGAAGACGTAAACTTTGCATCGTTTAAGATTACAATATACATTCAGTTGATGGTTGTGCGCAATGAACACAAAGTTAATTTGAATTCTAATGTAGATAATTTAAAAGAAATTTTACAATCGTCAAGCAATTGTTGAACTTTATATAAACGAGTTTATTATATATTAATTATTGACAAATACAAGTAAAAGAGCCATATTACCAAAAACATGTAGGTACAGCTTACAATTAAAACGGCATGCTGTAAGTATTAGATTAGATGAAACATAGCCAGGTTAAAATGGGTTAATATTAATTAACACTAAAGGTAAAAGCGTTTCCTGCCAAAAAGGTTTTGATGCCATAATATATCGCCATACCAAACTGAAGATTAGCCCTTTCCAATCACCAAAGAAATATATTGACTATACCCTGCACTCATCATATCCAACAGATATACCTGCCCATCGAACATGGCGGGTGGTGATAACGAAAACGATATCGCTCCGGCTAAAGTGAACTTTGAATGCTGTAAAACGCGAATTACGCGAGTAGTGAGTTACGCGGTAGGCGTGGAATGTGGAAAATTTTTCCATAAATCATGTGCCGTAAGAGATTTCGCTGGGAAAATTAAATTTATCGATGAAACCCGGCTTTATTGCGGCAATCATAATAATTGTGACACCATATCAAATACTGTTGTAAACAAGGAAACTAATTCCGCTGAGCAAATTGCTGAAATTGAGAGTCTTAGACAACTGCTCTCTCAAAAAGAGAACGAAATAAGACTCTTAAAGGAGAAATAGTCCAATTAGGAGGAAAAAATCAGTGCTCTAGAAATTCAAGTGCAAACAAATTCTCCGCCTGTAGGTCAAACAAGGTCGCCGTCTTCGGTAACGGAAGTAGAAAACAAGTACTTAAAACTACTTCTAGATGAATGTAAGGACAAGAACAATGTTTTGAAGGAAAATAATTGCCTTCTGAGGGACAGGGTCAAGCAGAATGAGATTGTTTCTGTTTCAAAACCAGACAAGTCCCCGAAAGAAAATGAAAAAGCAAGCTTTCCCAAAAAGGCAGACTTGCCGTTCATATCCAGTGATACCGATGGAGAAACACAGCAATTCTCCATCTCGCAAGAGAGCATGCAACAAAACTCATCAAATGTTGTCCCGGAGGCCTTAACTGTCAATCCAACCTTAAGTAAAGCTGCACCCATTACGAAGGGCCATCTATGTGAGGCTATCAAAAATGCAGAGGAAGCTCTTAAAAATAACAATACTCCTCGGAATGACGGTTTCATTCTAATTAATAACAAGAAACCAAAGAAAAGGACCAAGGTTTTGATTGGTGACATGGACTCTACTGAGAACAATAAACTGAGAGGGGCTCGACAAATATCCTTTTTACATATGTGTATAAATTACATCCTAATACAACAGTTGAAGAAATTACTGATTACCTGAAACCAATGTTTCCTGAAGTTGAATGTGAGAAAATTAACTCGAAGTTTCCAAAATACTATTCATCCTACAAGATCTCCATTTCTGAGGCAAATCTAAATAGAGCAATGGAACCAAACATATGGCCAAAAGGTGTATGCATTAATAGGTTTTTCATCGACTAGCAGCCCAAACCCATTCAACTTGATTCCAAGCAAGCCTCTAAGTACAGATGATGCAGGCTGCCCTACGGCTGGATTCAATATGGTATCAAATAACAAGGAGGCCCTTTTCGTTTTACACCAGAATATCCAATCACTTAGGAACAAAACACTGGAACTGGAGTGTTTAATTAATGGCATTGTTGATAGGCCAAGCATTCTACTGCTAACGGAACACTGGATGAAGCAAGAGGAGGAATCTTGTGTAAAAATTCAAGGTTACAGAATGGTCTCCTGCTATTCACGACCTACTATGGAACATGGAGGAGCTTGTATCTATGCAGATACCAATATGGACCTCACTGATGTGGACGGAATACGCCAGAAGAGTGTTGAAGGTGTTGTCGAGTTTGCTTGTGCAGTGGATCGTAAGATAAAACTGGCTGTACTGTGTGTTTATCGGAGAGGCGTGGGCTCTTTTCAGGACTTTGTGGAAAAAATGGAAACAGTGCTTAATATCCTTGTTGACTCTTTTGTTGCCTATAAGATCGTTATTGGAGGCGACTTCAACATAGACTTGTTTGATAAAAGTGAGCAAGTTATATAATTTCTGGATGTAATTCATGTTTTTAATTTTCATCAGTGTATTTTTGAGGCCACTAGGGTAACTACCTCCTCAGCAACACTAATAGATAATATATTTTTTAACTCGGATAGTGGGATTAGGAGCTATGTTCTAAATACTGCTCTTTCAGATCATAAAGCTCAAGTCATAAACATACACAATATTGAATTCAATAAAACAAAGCCCAAACATGTATTTAGGAGGCTTTTCACAAAAAGTAAAGAGCATCATTTTGAACAAGAACTTCTGAGAGTCGATTGGTCGCCAGTGTATAGGTGCACAACAGGAAACTCAGCCTATAATACTTTTATAAATGTTTTTTTGGAAGTCATGAAAAGAATATTTGTTGTAAAAAAAATAAATTGTATGAAGGGGTCGAAGTCTTGGATAACAAATGGTATAAAAATATCATGCCGTCATAAACGTGTCTTATACTATAAGAAAAGCAAGGGGCAAGTGTCTGGCCTTTTCTTTAGTAAATATTGTAGTATTTTGAAGAAAGTAATAATTAAAGCTAAGCAGGTGGCCAACACAAACTTTATTGAAGGGGCTGAGAACAAGGTAAAAGCAACATGGAAGGTGGTGAAAGATATCACGTATAGATACTACAATTGTAGAAAACTTCTTAAACAAATATAACGATCCTCTTGCAATTGTAAACACCCTAAACAATTATTTTGTAAATTCATGTCCTAGTTTACTCTCGCAAACTCAAAGCCCTAATTATCAGGGTGGGGCAACTAGGCTGGCATCTTCTATATACCTGGTACCAACCGACCCTGAAGAGGTAATTAGCACCATAAGAAAACTTAAAAATAAAAGGGCAGTAGGTGATGATCAGATTCCAATCTTACTCCTTAAGAAAACGGCCTATATTATTGCAGCGCCCATAGCATTCATTTTAAACTTACGTCTCTCAACTGGATGTTTCCCAGAAAAATTAAGAAATGCCTATATCAAGGCAATACATAAGAAAGGCGAAAAGGATGATGAGAGGAATTACAGACCTATCTCACTGCTGCCTAACATAAGTAAAATTTTTGAAAATACCTTTTACCTTAGATGTATGACCTTCTTGGAGGGTAACTCGGTGATCTCAAATAGTCAAAATGGCTTTAGAGGGGCCAAGTCAACCATACGTGCCATATATCAAGCTATGAATAAGATTTTAGACTCATTAAACAACAAAAAACAAACATTGGGCATGTGCTTGGACCTTTCTAAAGCCTTTGACAGTGTAGATCATGTGAAATTGCTTGAGAAGCTTGAAATGTATGGTGTCAGAGGTGTTGCCTTTAGATTTGCTGTCATCATACTTAGAGGGTAGAACTCAGCAGGTAGTGGAGTTGGATTCTCGTGGCATTATGGTTATCTCAAATAAGGTTAGTGTAGAAACGGGCGTACCCCAGGGGTCTATTCTCGGCCCGTTGCCTTATATTTTGTATACAAATGAACTGCCAGATGTCACTGGGGAGACGACTGTGCTGTATACTGATGACACCACAATTATTTTCAGCGAGGATACATTAGAGGTGCTCTCTGTGAGGGTAAGTTCTGTTTGTGACATTCTTGGTGGGTACTTCTCAGCCAACAACCTGTTATTAAATGTGTCAAAAACTCAGTGTCTTCTCTTTGGAAACAGAGTACTAAACAGCTTTAATTTTTTATACAATAATGTACTAGTAACATCTGTTGAGAGTGTTTCTTTTCTGGGAGTCGACATTGATCAAAGATTGGATTGGGGGGTGCACATTGATGGTGTCGCAACCAGGGTTGCACGTTATTGTTATGCTCTCAAGATTATAGCGAATCTGGTTGGTACTGGTGCTGCTCTGACAGCCTATCATGCATTTATCCACTCACGTATTAAGTATGGACTGATATTTTGGGGCAATTCATCTCAAATGCGTAGAATATTTGTACTGCAGAAGCGGTGTTTGCGTTTGATTTTTGGCATAAAACAATAAGAATCATGTAAAGGAATTTTTATCGACAATAATATTTTAACTGTTATCTGTTTGTATATTCTAGATTGTGTACTGTTTGTTATTGATAATAGCGATCTGTTTGTGGACTCTCACCTAACCCATAATTATCCTACTAGAAATAAAAACAATCTGGTTCCCGATAAGTACAATTTTGCATATCTCCAAAAAAATGTTGAGTTCTCTATAATAAAGATCTTTAACTGCATTCCTGTAAGTGTTTGAGGATATCCTAAAATTAAACTGAAACATGTACTAAGGAATTTTCTGAGTAAGAATGTTTTCTACTCTATAGAAGAATTTATCTCCTGTAATAAAAGTGATCTTAAATAAAAAGCCTATTATATGTTATGTACATATATTTTTATTTATTTTTTATTTTTAGTTATTACAATTTTATTTGTCTATGCCAAATAACATATACATTTCATTGTCATTACTTTATGTTTGTTATTCTATAAGATTGTATGCAATAGTCTTTGTTAAATGTATGTACAATGCAAGAATGATAAACTAATATGAAAGGATGGTGCCTTCCCATTTAAACACATGTTCACTTTTTTCTGCCCCGTGCCCCGCGGCTCCCTCACCATCATTGGCGTTTTTGTGACGTAGCTGCGCGCGAATGGCTATCATTTTTACCATTGCTTGCATTGCAATTTCCATGTTTTGGTTCTGTTTTTAGTTCTTTACTCATATTTTCAAATATCTTAGAACTATTGGTAGTTGTGTTTTAGTGCTCTGAACATTGTGAAACCTGAAGTGTATTATATTTTCCTTTGATCCTAAAGAAAATCCCATAAATTGAGGATTAAAGCAGGGACCAGAGTGCCTGTTTTGTATGAATATTTTCCAGTGTAGTTTTCATTGACTTTTTATTAAATAAGGTAGGAAGAACTTTAAATTATGTTTAAATGTAAGCAAGTGTGGGAAGAATAATAATATTTTACTTAATATTATAGAGAAATTGTCAAACTGAGGGTTTTATTACACAGTAGTGTATCACTTGGCTATTTAGGTTTTAAACAATATTTTTAAAATAGTAGTATGTTTACGGGAAAGTAATTCTTATTTATAGATTGTTTAGTTCCTTAGATTGTGATCTTGCTTATCACGTTAGAATATCATAAATATATTATGTCATACAGCAATCGCTACACTTACTACACTATGGAAAAGCCAGTGTCGAATCATATATTAATGATTTTTCATTCAGAAGCCCTCATGTTATTAGCATTATGAGTTCACTTACTAGTAAATACACATAAGTTATAGAACTAAGGCTTTCTTAATTCAATTTTATTTTCCATAATTTGAGAATAGATTGTCGAACTCTGAATGCCACAAGAAAATTACTATTTTGAATATCAGTAATCATGTACATAGATACAAGTATACTTGTTTGTAGAATAAAAGGAATTTTTAACTACTTAATGTTCAACTTTTCTCTTTGGATATGATATTTTAGTTAGCTACAAATAATATAATAGGTATATATGAATCGTTTATTTTGGAAAGGTACTAACTAATATGTTTGTTTATACTATGCTAATATTTAGTACCTTTCGAGAAATTAATATAATCAATGCCTTAATTTTATATGATAACCTCTTAAGATTCCTTTTCCAGAAGCCTCCTAGATGCTTGGTCCCTTACTTGCGATACCATCATGCTAAATATAGAATGATTTGCAGTCTTACAGTTGTGCACACCAAAAATATTAACTGTTAGCTGTGTTAAACAAAACAAGTCCTCATCTGCAAATTCTTGTAAGTTTACATTTTGCATGTAGGCGAATTGTATTATTGCCAATTCATTACGATTTTGCACTCATCGTTAGATTTCTTTAGTAAAACTATTTTGCTCTTCTTTTATGTACAGCTAGTTCGGAGGTTCCTACTCTTTTAAATGCATCTCCAAGAGAAGGATTTTTTATTTGAAGATCTCTAGATATCCACACTTACAGCAAATGTCCCCTTGTGGACGACCAAAATGTAAATTAAAGTTCTCATGAAAATGTTTTACAAAGTAAGAATATTGAATGTTCGATGATGTATTTTTCCCTTGAGCAAATCAAAAATAACTTTTCATATTGTTCGAGCAATAGGGAATGAAGCATGATCAAAAAAAATATATCAGAGTCAGTGGGCAAATATACTGTGAAAATAGTTAGTTTTTAGATCAATAAATGAAATCTATTTATATACTACATATAAGCTTAGTGTTTAAATTAACCCAATTATACACCTTTATTCCATAAACAATATACATTTACCTAGGTCAGAACATTTTAGGGATCTTGGTGTAACCTTTGACAATAATTAGTGAAACATCCAAAAACTCTCGAGTTTATTACCAGACTTAGCCATGAGTTTCACGACATTGATACTCTTAAAACTTTATTCTGTTCTTTTATAAGATCAAAACTAGAATACATCTCATTAGTATGGTCATCAGCATATGATGCAGTATGCACACATAGATGATATGGAAAGGGTACAACAGGTTCTTAAAGTTGCTTTACCTGAGGACTCATGGTTGCTACCCATCCTCAGGGTTTTCCTGAGAACTTGCTTCGAATGTTTGATATGCAGTCCCTTAAAACTAGAACAGGCTACTCTTCCCAAGAATTCCTATTTAACTTACTTAATAATCTTATTGAATGCCCTGATCTCCTAAATAAAATTAACTTTCTTGTTCCTCGCATGGGCTCCCGTCAGAATTTAACCTAGAGCAAGTATTTTCACCCATTTATACAATGTGCAAAACACAATGCTTGTGGCAAGAATTTTGATATATTCAATAGTTCTATCGCTGTGATACGGACTCTCTTCAAAGAACATGATCCTGACCGTGTATCATGACTCTCCTTATCCTGACCTACCTACTGCTACTGCTAATACCTCCCTATTATTGATTTGATTTGTTTTATTCTTTTTTATTGTAAAATATTTTATAGTTCATGATGTTCTACTTGTGATTTTTGGATACTTTACTGTAGATTATTGTATGTATTTCATAGTTTTAAGCTTAATTAGGTACTTTGATTATCTTTGATTGCTTTGTAATTGGGTCCGAACCTGTTAAGCAGTGTAACCATTGGGGTATTATCTCAATGAGTGTAAATAAATAAATAAATCAAAACAAGAGAAATTATCATGGAATTATATAAAGACTCACATCTGGGTGATGATCTGGTAACAGTCAGAGATTTGTTAAACGTTAAAGAAGATTTGCTTTCTGTATTGGTTATGCTTATAATAAGCATAGTGCAAGAATCGTGATGACTTGGCCGTAATACAATTCGATTACATGCAGAATGTACACTTACCAGTAGTTCCAGTTCAGCACTTGTTTTGTTTAACACAGCTAACAGTTAATATTTTTGATATACTCTACTGTAACACCGACAAAACATTCGTCTACATTTACCATGAAGATATCGCCAGTCAGGGATGCAGCTTGGAAGTTTCTGGAAAAGAAGTCTTAAGAAGTTATCACATGAAAGGCATTGATTATCATATAATTATGGCATTGCTTATATTGTGATATTGGTAGATTTTGTTGCTGTAATGAGTATCATTTAAAGAAAATTATTGAAAATGCTGATTAATGAATCGATTCAAAATTCAAATTCAAAAAGTAAACGAAAAGTAGTAAAAATCAAAATTGCACAAAATGTTAGTTAGTCCCTTTCTCAAATAAACGATTCATATGTGTTTCAGATACCATTATGTCAAGATCAGGATCAAGCTGTGCTGGTTTTGGCTATACAACACTTATTCTATTAATCAAAGTGGTGAAAGAAAAATTATTTTACATGTGCTTCCCAAACCAAAGGATATGGTGTCCCAAAGTGTAAGAAAGGAATGGATTAGCCGCTGTAGTAGACAGGATAAATTCAACCCTGACACTAGCAGGATTTGTTCAGATCATTTTGTGATTATTTTTTATTCTTGGCTAAAGTTTGTACCACATGGAAGTAACAATATAATTTAGTTTTAATGACATATAGGAAATTTTGTACTTTTGACTTTCCGTGAACAATTTTTTAAATTCAATGATTTTTGTATGGTGTAAAATTTTTGCACTACTATTTAATAATAATAAATATAATAATGGTGTATTGCCCATTTTCGCATATTTATGCTTTAAACAGTATATATAAAATATAAAAGTTAATTACTTAAGAGTAAATGTATAATATAGTTAAGAATGTTAAGAGGCTTTAGACAGATAATATAAAAGTTAACTCAGGCTCAGGAGTAAATGTATAATATAGTTAAGATGCTTTAGACAGTATGTATAAAATACTATATAAGATATAATTTATGTTGTATATTGAGGACGTAGAATTAACAATACAGTTAATATTGAAATATACTGTGCATATGAACATACAATACTGTTGGAGATGAGACTCAAATTTGTGCAGACTATAATAAGCGCCTTGCAGTAATATTTTTTTCACCACTCTTAAATGGATTTATACTAGTAGGTATATTTGATGTTTGTGGGAAGAAGGTTGTATATGGTAATACCGATGTAATAGGTACTTTTTAACAATTTAGTTGAAATGGTAAAGATAGGCCAAATAATGAGATCTTTACGGAGATTATAGGAATTATTTTCGTTAGTGAGCTCACAGTGCTGATCCAGTTTTCTTAAAACATGTTGTAAGAACCGAAATTCAATAGTTCAGCAGCCGGACTACGATGATGGAGCTGATAGCACTTTCAAAGCTGAAGACATAGAAACAGCTTTGGATGAAATAGAGAAAGAAGATGCTTCTTTTAATCCTATTGTGTATCATTTGCAAAATTTTATATAAGTAACAAGATGTGAGGGTTATTATATTGATACTTTAAAAATACTGTTTACTTGAAGTTCTTAGTTGTAGCTTATATATTCATTATTCCACTCTCACCTCTCCAGAAGTGAATTGCGTAGCACATTTTAGAGTGAAAGTAACCAAAGCATACTTACTATTTGAAGCACTGTGGGTGATGTAACTTGTTGCAATAGATGCATAGAGTACTGAAGTTCTTTATCAATAGTGAGTCCAGGGATTTTGATCTCTGCTAGGTTACTCAGAGTGGTTTTAGTATTAAGGTGTATATTTGATGTATGTGTGTGATGTTCTGTTTCTTGAATAAAATATAATTTGTTGTATCAAGGTTGAGTTAATTTATTTGCATTATAGCAGTGTGCCAAGTCGCTGATTACTTTCTCTGTTTCAGTTTTTAAATTTTCATAGTTCCAATCACCAATAACATGTTGTGCCATCTGCGTAGATTATG
Organism: Pissodes strobi; assembly: GCA_016904865.1. NCBI lineage: Eukaryota > Metazoa > Arthropoda > Insecta > Coleoptera > Curculionidae > Pissodes > Pissodes strobi. The sequence continues at coordinate 90,636 of MU182607.1, read as the reverse complement.
ATCTTTTTCAGATACATCTTATGTAAGGTCATTCACAAACAAGTTGAACACCACTGGTCCTGAGATAGAACCCGAGTATAAAGGTCGATCTTTATACTCGGATAGAACCCTGTGTTACTCCGTTTATATTATATAATAGCTAACCCTAATATTATCATAGAGTGTAGACCATTAAAAACTAATAGTGTCAAAAATAGAATGTTTTAAGATTTGTACCAGCTTTTTCTAAATCGTCCAGGTATCCACAGAACAGGAAAGAAGCATCTATCTCATATGGATAAACTTACAGCTTTCTCACTTGTGTTTCACATGTGCGGTTTTAAAAAATATATGTTTTAGAAAGTAACATATTTTTATTTTTTGCGCACCGTGTATACTTAATCTGAGTTTTTATATGGTTAAAATTATTTTTATTTATGCACTAGCTTCCATATAGAATAACATTTTCTGAGAAGCAATTATTAGGCTTTTCCAAATATGCATACGTTTTTGGCCCACACTGTACAAAAGGGTAGTCAGATTTTATTTTATTGTTGTCTATTTTTCTCTAATAAGCTCCTATTATTCATACTCTTAAGGATATTTTTCATACACGATTTAATAATCCCCCGTCTTCTATTTACTTTTGGCTTATCCAGGTTTGTTAGAATTCAAAAACAAAAAGCTTGTAAAAAATATTTTCCATTCTTCATTAATAAAAAAAACCTTGGTAATTTCATAAGAAATAGTTTAGTTTTACTATCCATTTAAAATTTTGAGTTTAAACCCTTTTTTATAAACTCTAAACAAGAAAAATAGCCTTGCTCGTACGACTTTGCCATATGTACGTTAAGCCTTTCGCGCCAAATTTCGCGCGTGGCTACGTCACAAAAAAGCAGCTGTCAGTGAAAAAATTCGGCAGATCGAACCATCCTGTCTTGTTTAAAGTTCTTGTGTACAATGTACCTATATTTCTACTTTCTATGTAAGTTTTTTGTTGTATTTGTGACACTGTTCCACGCCTAGTTTCGCTTCTGTAACTCACTGTTATAAGGAATAAATAAAACTTTATCTATCTATCTATCTATCTATCGGTGGGTCTTGTCAAGGTAAACGTCAAGAATTTTGATCTTCTTCGGATTCATCACGAGTATTTGCTAGGTTTCAAGTAGACCGTGTTGTGGACCATTGGCTTATATGTTCTATATGGTCGCTCCTTATTTCACTCACAGACTCAGGGTGTCAGAGGTGTTAATAAAAAACCTGAGTTAATTTGCCATACGTTGCATCTGATTAACCAGAAATAGCACTAAACCTATGAAGAAAGAAAAGGCCACATAAAATGAATAGAATACCGATAAAGCCCATAAAACATTAAATAAATCCTGACAAACTTATTCGATGGGTGTCATGAATATAAGTGGAAACAAAGTTTTAGTTGGGTTGAAGCTACATTGAACACATCTCTAGCCTAGTACAATTGATTGGTGTGGCAACAAAAAAAAGTGGTTCTTGTACTAAATATGGCTCTTGCGAAAGTCTGTCATTAATATCGAAACACATTTAGTTATTCATTAATTAATTTAACATCGATTTACGAACTATGGCTGCCCTATTTAATTAAGGCAAATGGATATTGCATGTAGCAATGACGGGACAAAGAAGTAGATTAATTGTAAAGCAGTTTTAAAAGACCGATGATTTTATGTTTTTTTAAATAGTGACATGGTTAATTACCAAAATACGTGCGCGCACGTTTCGTAACTGGAATCTAGATTGTCACTTAATTTTTCCGCACGGCTAATATCTCAAGTATATGCAATAAATCTTGCTTGCCAAAAACAATTTTTCAAGCGGCTTATGAAACCATATTGGAAAAACTACTGAAAGGCAGCCAAAAGAAGTTTTATGGCGAAATCTAGCCTTCCGACGGGATAACTGTTAAGGACGATAAAAGAAATTAAAAAGCTATTAGTTATTGCCAAAGTTTGGGACAGGCAACCGCATAGAGCATCTGTCAAGGCACTCGGGGTATCCGGAATGCCTGATTATGTGTTTAACGATCCTTGAAAAGACTTTTTCCGGAAGTTTTGTTATGTTCGACACACGAGAATGCCTCGACGTACAAGGGTTCGAATATATGAAGTAATAAACTGACGATTTTTTTAAAGATATCCGACGCATGAATAGTGAAAAGTGGAACAATTTTTTGCTCCACGACTCCAACTATTCTGCAAACGAAATCAATTTCAAAACACATCTGGGGTCGGAAACATATTATGTAACATATAGGTAAAAAAAATGAGTATATAGACAACTAGACAGTGTTGTAAAATGTCGTAAAGTAGTATGAGTTAAAATATTTGTGGCTGTAGCAAGATGCGTGTGAACGTTTGAGATTGAGACCATAACTATAGCTCCATACTCATTTTACCTAAATAAAAATATATATTCGTGGATGGCTATGCTTTGAGTATTCATCGAGTTCGATTGATGCAAATGGGTTCACCTTCACATTCCTAGCTTTCAGCTCCGTGTATTTCACATCAGTGGCGTAGCCAGAGTTAGTGCTTGGAGGGAGGGGGGGGGGATCAGTCACGGCTCGTGGGTTTATAAAGTAGAATGGCGCAAGAGGAGAAAGAAGCTGGCTCCAGGAGCTTAAAATCCAATTTAGTTTCGAGAACATAAATATCCACTATGTTAAGCTAGCTTAAGATTTCCACTTAAATGGTCTCATAGTTAGTCAATGATGAAATATATACCTTGTATGGGTGTAGTGAATTCTAATTTCAATGGCATCCATATCTATTTCTTGATGCAAGTGGACTTTAGTGTCTAAATTCCTAGACGTCCTGTCCTCTCCTAGTTTTCTTTTGTTTTTATTAATTTTAAAAGAAACGGGGCTGCTTAGAGCTTTTGCTATTAAATTGAAAGAGCTTTTACTATTAAATTAAAAGAACCATGAAAAAAGATCTGATATTATGCCATTTTTAAATAATTAACCTTATCTTATCTTGTAATTGCTACTTAATGGTGGAAAGATAATTGCGCATATCTCTACCATCCTAAAATGCCGTATTTTTTGACTGATATCCTTTGTGACTGACATTTTAGGAATTGGTTATTGATTAAAGTTAAAGATCACAAGTACGGTATAGAGCATGCCTACTGGTGTTGCAGTGCAACGTTGCAGAATAGGAAAAATCACAAAACGTGACCGCGTTATCGCTCGCGGAAACAAGTTTTCCGGAAAATTTGTGCTCACTGTCATTGTGATTGGCAGTGTGTGTTATCGCCGTAGCACAGCTTTCGAAATACCTTTGTGGGGATATTCTACCGATTCCATTTTTGAATCTCAGACAGTACGTATTTGTTTGGCGCCTGAACTCACTCCATAACTGCGATTTATTATTGCTTCGTATCATGGAGACCAATTCTGTTGTTAATACCCGGTACTGTATGCCTTACAGCTAAATGCACTAAACACTACAAACCGAAGTGATCACTTTGATGTTAACTAAGCTAATTACATCTAGGTATGCGTGCGCTAATAGCTGCACCGATTTTAAATGTAGCAATAATAATATGTAGCAATTAACGGCCACAATAATTAAATCAAATGACTCGATAAATTAATAAAAGGAATAAAATTAGAATAAAACTATTGAAAGCTTGGCTGTCAATGCTTGACTTATATTATAAAGAGAGAAAGTTCATAGCGATTATATTACTCGATAAATGAATGAAAAGATTAAAATTATTGAAACTATTTTAAAGCCTGCCAATGCTTGATTTATATTAAGAAGAAAGAAATTAAGAATGATTACGTCAAGCGGTCAGAAAAATAAACGAATAATGAAACTTGACTCTTTTAAGGCATCATCTATAGTGCCAAATTCATTATAATTAATCACAAAAATAAAAAACACGAGATAATAATTAAGACAATTGCTTCAGTACAATACTACTTAGATCCGGTCGAACTCTGGCACCGGGCACCTGTTGGTACCGCTAGGGCATTGGCTCTGAGGACGAAACTAGTAAGGACTCGCCAATTCAATTGGCTCTAGTGTAGCCTGGGGCTAGAAGTAGCCCGCAAATTGTGGCCCTGTAATTGGACTGTGGCCCGCTAATTGAGGTAGTAGCCTGGTATTCGAAAGTTGTAGGCCTGGTAGAAAAACCTGCTTCTAGCTGGCTAGTAAAACCCTGAAATAACCCAGTACGCATTAGACAAAGCCCCCTTCCTTTAATAAAATACTATAGCCCCCCTCTCGCATAAATATATTTTCTTTATAACACAAATTCCCCCAAAAAATATCAATGAATTTTCAATGATTATCAGCAAATAAAAGAAATACTGAGGTACAGACAACTTGAATATAACAAATATAGGTATGAGTCACCCCTAAAAGAAAATATAAACTTCCCCTTATGATCAAACTCAAGTTTCATTAAAATAAAAAATTCAGATTTGATAAAATGGAGTAGATAAGTTAACGCATGGGAAGCAAAGCAAATGGTGGACAAGGCACAAAACACAGATAAAGCAATTAAATCGTAAATTTATGCAAAAAAAACGGTAGCAATAATTACCTCGTTAGTGTGTGAGGGTTACGGGAAATTTGACGGTCTCGGTCTTATACGACGATCGTGGAAAGCCTCTAGAAATAAGGGAAAAAAACCATTAGCGTCATGGCGTCGTCCGCGTGCTTCACAGGCAATAGGGAAAAAATATTGCCAGAGAAAATGCTTACCTAGTACAGTATTTAGATCCCGAAAAATCGGTCGTGTCAAAACACAAAGAGATACCACAATATATACTCAAAAAATGGGTGGAATTAAATCACAAAACTAAATGTGGAGTCTCTGACTGCACTCAAACAGAAAGCTTCTCTTCTCGCCGATAGGTCTAACTAGAAGAACTCTCAATTCGGTTTTGTCAATTTGCCTTCCTCCTTCTACGAGATAAAGAAACTACGTTCGAACAGCAAGTAGGGAGGAGCTGAAAAATGCCAACTGATTCGATACAAGGAATTGTTCTAAGATAATAAACGACCTAGTTCTCGTTTATTATGATGGTAAAACGACGGCGGAAGCCACAATTAATGAGCTGAAATTAAATGGTTCACGAAATACCAGAGAATATTTCCTAACAAAAAGATAAACTTTTAAAACTTTTAATCGACAGCTGCAATTATCAGAAATAGTATATTCCTATTACTCGGAACTAACAACCGAAGGTTACAAAAAGTGCAGCATGTTGGGTGGAAAGATAAATCTAAACAGAGGTCCCAAAACGATCTCAAAAAGGATCGGCCGACCGGCCGGTGATTGAAGTCCGGCAACCAAGGGGTTCCAAAAAGTTATGAAATATTCCAACGGACAATAATGCAGCGTAAAAGCGGGTTTTATTAACAGAATTCTTAAAAATATAAATCGGTTCGCTGGCCGTTCTACGGTAATGTAATACAAATCAAGCCAAGCTATCCTAATAACAATGTGCTTCGCTTATCAAGTAAAATATATATAGTCACAACGTGTTATAAATGCTAATACAAACATATCGTTAACCCATGCTTATAATAGAGTTAATTTACATTAAGAAAGGCGGCAATTTCAAGCGTATTGTCAGCAAATCGATTCAATAAATTTAGAATTAATAAACCGATGAGTGCAAAATGCAGCATCTTTTTTTTATAAATGCGGCGTATAAATGAAATTCAAAAATATTTGACACTGGCAAAATCGGACTGTTACACTGTCCTGAATTATTCTGATGCTATACTCTGTGATAGGGAAATATTTTAATGGGCAAAAACTCCATTTTTGCTAAAGAACTGAGGTCTTATTTTAACTTCTTAATCTCGCCTTTAAAGATGTCTAAGAATGTTTCTTAAACTGAATCATTTTACATAAAAATTAGCATTGAGTAGTAAAATATTTTAAAATTCTTGTCCTAAGTGTGTTGCATATAATTATTCATTATTTGATGTTTCAAAGGTAAACAGCGCAACAAGTTACAGTTTAATTAAAATTTATAGTACCTATCTCCAAAATTAATTAGTATACATAAATCTGCGTCGAATTAAGCTACAATAAAAACACAAAAACCTCGGTCGCGCATGCATCTATCGTGCAGCAACCTGTAAATTAGGTTGAATGGAACATTGATCTATCCTTGTCTATTAAACAATATAAGCAAACAAATTAAATGCATGACCAATTTGAAATGTTTTCTATCTAAAACTTGATAATGAAACAACTACGCCGAACGTGGCAGATAATGTTTGATGGTTAATGCACTAAACTTGACTAGACTTCCATTATCTTGATTGTCTCTATGAGATAATGGCACCCTTGACAGAACCGTTGTGAGTAATTACGGTCATAGAGATTACGGATGGAGGCAAATTATAAAGCTGAAATGAATTAAGCTTCATACAGACACATGAAGAGCTATCGTTGATGAAAACATGATTTTTCGAAAGCATTCTTTTCAGTTTTGTTTTCAATTCCGACTTTATTTATCTTTCGATTGATAATGAGTGAAATTGTATTTCGAAAGTATTTTTTTAATTATCTAGCTGTAATGGAATTTAAAGATGAACATTAATAAGTTAATTATTATGTTAAATAATATTCCGGTCAGTCTTTATACTTCAAATGCCTTTCAATTAGTTCACTATTTTGATCAGCTCATGATCCTTCTTAAAATCTGGATTTAATCAATTCTTAAGACAATTATTACATCAATTATAGGAATACTCAAAGGTGTTCGATATTGATTTTTAATTTGGCCAAGATCAAAATTAACCGGAAACCGCCCGAGTCCTTCAAGGAACACGATAAACATCTCGATTACTGAGCTATATCTAATTAATGCACCTGATCGACTAAATGGATAACTTTCAGGAACTGTATTAATTCCAAGTATCTATAAAGGCCAATTAAATCGCATGCTCAACACAATTATGCTAGTTCGACTCTATAATTGGAAACGGACATCGAATTATTGGCTGTGTGAACATAACGCGGCAGAAGTAGGTATATTCGATATTAACCGATGATTTAGTAGAGGAAGATCGCTTTGGGCTATATGGAATAGATTTGATTTCGCTCCACAGAGGAAACAATTTTAAGGGTAATTATGGGGAGATAGTTGAAAAATTACTTATAATTTGGCGGAGGGATATAGAGATCCAAAATAGTTAAAGAACTAAAGTTTATAAGCGACAAAAGGCGAGAGTAGAGTAATAGCATATAAGGTACTAAAATACTGTCGCCTACCAAAATCGTACCATTTTCATAAAATCTGATTATGATGTTTTCAGTAACTGGCATTTTTTAGGAGTACATCTATTCGTAAGCCGAAAGTTATTTTTAAAAACATCTATTTTACTACTGACAAGTACAATGGTTAAGCAAAGATTGATTTCACAATTATTAAACATAAAATTATAAACTAAGGCTTGCTGACAAAGCTCCTCGGTTCTTCGTAATCTTGCGCTGACTCGTGCTTAGATTGCGGTTCTCATGGAAACGTGACTACTTAACTCCTCCCTCCTTAGGACTCGAAAATAACAGAACATGATTTTCGGGGATCTGGAATTATGGAACCAATTCAATTATCTTTCGGCGGATCAATTTCCAAATTGATTGAAGTCTTCTCCATTGAGTTGCTATTATTCCCATTATAATAACAAAGCAGAATCCTAGGATGGCGATGAATACCGATTCTTGTGGTGTTTGATTGATTTGTTTGATTGGCGGTAATTAACTTGCCATATCTTTCAGACGGTAAATTTCGTCGAAATTGTTTTTGGTAATATTTCGTGTTACCAAAATCTGTGTGGCGTTCAATGTGGATAGCCGGATTTCGGGTAGAATCAACGGTTTGTCATTTTGGATCTTGACGTCATTGAAGAATCTTTCTTCATTAATTTGGGCCTGATATGTTTCTGGAATCTTGATAAGAATCGATTGCTTAATTTGGAAATATTGCTCTCTGTTGCATTTTGCCAAGAGTTTTTCGGGTTTTGTTGGCAATACAATTCTCTGGAAATTTGATCAACGACTGGTTCCTCGAATTGGAATTCTTCATTTCTGAACCATCTAACAAATTTTCGACGCATTTATCTTAAGGGTGGATTTCTTCTATGCAGAAGTACATTTCCTCGATTATTGGGCAAGTATCAGTGGCAAATTGTCTTCTTATTCTGATTCTTCTTGTGCCAGAATATGGTGTGATTTTGGATTATTGGATATATATGATAGAAGGTTAAGTTTTTTTTTATATCTTAGTATAGGTACATGAATAGCAAAAATTACTTTTGTGTCTGAAAAACTAACTAAAGTGCCCAAAAATTGATAATAAGATAAGACATATTTAAATCTTGGGATTTCGTTTTGTTTCTAAATTTCCGTTAAACAATTTAACGTAGATTTTAATTCAGAGCTCGAAAGTATGCTATTGTGTAACGTATTCACTTTAGCGAAAATAATTGCATCTTCTAAGTTTTTAGATAACTTTGGCAATCTAAATTAATTTGCAATATAATCCTTGAAAGCTAAGGTAGTCTTGTAAGCTACATTTTGTGCGTTGTACTGACATTTGGAACATTTAAAACCAAATTCAAGTTTGTCATGATTTTTGTTAAGTGTAGTTATCGTTTTATTATAACTATTGATCAGACCTTATGAAAGTGAAATCTGCAAATTAAGTTCTTTGGCAATGTTCTTTTGATTATCTTATAAGATACTGATTGCTTGATTATATCTTTTGCCGCCGTCAGCACCTAATGTACCAAATGGCCATTTATTTATTTTACCCATCGCATTTATTAATCCTCTTTTGTACGAATATGGGGGTGTAAGTTCTCGAGTTTATCGGAAGTTATTTGTATTAAATATTCGGTTCTTAAAAGTAAGTTTTGCGATAACGCGTGAGATGACACGTGATTTGAATCGTTTAAAGCGTTTAAGCTATTTTAATTATAAGATATATTCTTCTATATACTCTAATTGCTTAACTAACTTAAATCTACATAATGTAAGACCGTATGTCTATTATAAAATAATTTGGCGGTACCTAATTGAATAGGAACAATTGGATTTTTCAAATTAGTTATCTGTACATCGACTTGTACAGTCGCTTTACTTTGAAGTCCCAGGAATAGAGATGACAGCAATATTCCTTGACATCCTATCCTCTCCTGGTTTTCCTTTGCTTTTATTAGGTTTTAAAAGTGTTTTCGACGTTGCTTACGTACTTAAAAGCGGTCTCCATTGAGTGTTCTTGAGTTTTTAACTTTCCTAGAAGAACGAAAACAACACATAATCCAATTTTATGGAATTTTAATTTTTTTTAATATGTTGTTTTAAAAGAATGTAAGAAGCCTAGCACTCAGTTAAAAATATCTGTAGCAAAACAATAAACAGTTGTTGAACAGCTCTTTAATAGACCAAAAAAAAATTAAAAAGTAAGCGTAATTCTAGATGCTGCTATTTGTTGCCAAGCCTTTGACAAGAATGTAATATGATATTTTTATAAATTCCATATTTGTCAAGAAAATCGGCAACTATGGACTAAAGCACTCCTAAACATACGCCTCGCTGTGTCATTTTATTTTCTATAATCTTGGGCTTTTTGAAACCAGTCCCTCTCTGTGGACGTGCTTTTGTTCAAAAACCATTTAAATATGTCTGCAAATATATCGATTTATTGGGCATTATATTAGTACTCCACGCCACTGCGCTGCGCCCCAATACATGTCAATAGTATGGCCATTAAATTTTCGCATTGACCCACCCCGCACCTTCTCTCATCACAGCGAATTATAACTTTACGCATAAGGAACCCGCTACATTTAATTTGAAAGCATAACGGTAAATAGAATGGATCCGGCCAATCACAGTCACAAGCAGCGTTGCTAATAGCGGACACACCCGTCTAGCTATCACACCCCTTTTTTCAGATCCATAAAAATCGATTTACTCAAAAACTAATATGCAGATTTCAACAAGGTTGGTCTCAATCTTCATATTTTGTATTTAGGACCCTAATGGCATCAAATTCTTCGCTTTATTTTCATTATTTACCCACAGACAAAAGTGTATTTCGGTAGTGGGGGCCAAAGATGACAGAAAGGCGTTCTCACTTCCTTTTTTTTATTCATTCTATGTTAAGCCACGGTCTCGAATGGTAGGACAGTCTCCATGAAATACAGTTGGGTTAATTATCTTTAGATTTATCAGGAGGATTAGTATCGGTAAAGTAAACTTACATAGCTTAAGCCTCGCTTCGGATGTCAGCGGTTTCTGTGGCTAACGTTCAGGTTAATTTCTCTCTCTCTCTCGTTTGCATCGGAAGATGGTAAATATATTCTTAAATATAGTCTAGAAAAGTAGCGTTAATTAAAATCTCGGAAAAGTGGTGAGTCGCGCTTAATATCGGAAGCACACGACCTCAATACCCTCTTAAACCGCTGAGGCAAGATGTCCTCGTGGCGCTCCGTCAAACCTCTCTTTATCTACTCTTCACGCTGGCTAAATATAGTTAGTCTCCGAAAAGCGTTCGCCCTTAAGTGTGTTTTTCCACTCTTCGTGTGTATTCATGCATGCTCAAATAGAAGCCCTAATATTCCTTTCGTAAGTCAAAACCTCTTCATGTACAGGGTACATGCCGAGCCTCATCATTGGGATCTCGGAAACTAGAAGAGATACGAGGCCGGTTAAATGGAGGCAAAGTTGCGCAATTTGATGCTGATCAAAATGCCACCTTAAAAGTTAACAAATTCCGAATACTTCCGAAGATATTTAGAAAAAACCGAATATTCGCGATTTCATTTTAATTTTTTTATGACTCTATTTGAATAGATATAGCAAAATAAATTTCACATTCTTATTGCTACTTGTTCTGCTCTACAAGATGGTGTTATCAGATTTTAAAACCGACGTTTCGTCTTTGAGCTGCCATCATCATTTTTGTTTTTTAAATACGGCCCTGGATTTTTTATTACGGATTTTAAGTGCTTCTAAAGTCCCAAAACCAATAATGTATCACACTTGTTCGAAAAATTCATATTAATGTAATTTTTCGTTAGAACTCATGTGTTAGAGAGAGACAGAAAACAGATTTTTGGTGAAATCTTAACAGTAAATCGTTAAAATGATTGTTTTCGAATAAGTGCAATATATCATTCGTTTTGGCACATCAGAATCTCTTAACAACTGATATAAATGAGCCACTATTTTCTGTCTCTCTCTAACACATGAGTTCATATGGAAAATGCCATTAATACGAATTGTTCCAACAAGTGCGATATATCATTGGTTTTGAGACCTTATATGCTCTTAAAATCCATAATAAAAAATCCAGGACCGTATTTAAAATAACAAAGTTAATGATGACAGCTCAAAGACGAAACATCGGTTTGAAAATCTGATAACACCATTTTGTAGAACAGAAAAAGTAACAATGAGAATGTAAAATTTATTTTGTTATATCTATGCAAACAGAGTCGTAAAAAATAAAAATTAAATCGCAAATATTCGTTTTTTTCCAAAAATCTTCGGAAGTATTCGGAATTTTTAAACTTGTAAGGTGGCATTTCGATCAGCATCAAATTGCGCAACTTTGCCTCCATTTAACCGACCTCGTATCTCTTCTAGTTTCCGAGATCCCAATGATGAGGCTCGAATTTGGGACACCCTGTACATGCATCTACAGTGTCATGTCATATTTATAATATAAATATAGGAAACCGTCCCATCGCTAGTTTTAAAATCACTATATGATTAATAGTAAACGATAATGAGACGTTTCATTGTGATTAGTTGTAGTTTTTTATTTACAAAGGTATACTTTGGTAAGGACTAGAATTATTTACTTGCGCTGACCAATATTTGTAAGTATTCTTATTCTGATAGTGTGCGCAGTTGATTCCTAGCACTTTCCCACCGTCAGAAGTAGATACTTGATATTTGTATGTTTTACTTGCTTAAGCTACTTTCAAGTTAAAATAACGTAGTTAAATTATTCATATAATGCTAAAGGGTTTTGCTTTATTTCTGATGGTGCCTATGTGCAACTCCATTTTAGTTCTGCCATATGTTTTATCACTTCGGGCACTCCAGTTCGTTTCCTAACTTCCCATACCTAATCTTGTATCGAGAAGGCTTTTGATAATGTGAATTGGTCACAACTGTGGAAAGTGCTCTAAAAGATGGGCGTACCAAAACACCTGATTACCCTCATTAGGCAGCTGTATAAAGACAGTACTGCCCTTGTCAAGATCGAAAATGTCTCCGAGAAATGCAAGATTCGTAAAGGCGTCCGACAATGATGATGCGTACTCTCTTAACTTCTGTACAAGATATAGCGAATTCGTAGCCCTGGATAACTGAAGTGGAGGAATCGGGATAGAAGAAAATGAAGAATTGCTAAATTTATTTAAAAATATTAGTGCAGATTACGGTCTTAGAATTATAGCAAATCCAAAATCATGATAGTTGATCGTAAAAATGAGAATAGGAGGCAACCTGTAAGACGTGGCAAATGCGAAGTTGTGGAGCAGTTCACATACCTTGGCTCCACGCTGCACAGCTCTGGCAAGCGGTGAACCCGATTCGAAGACGTATTCAGTTGGGAAAAACCGCAATAACTCAACTAACAAAGTTGTGGAGCGATAGAAATCTTACAAAAACCACGAAAGTCTAGCTGGTAAAAGCACTGGTGTTTCCTGTCTTCTCCTACGGCTCAGAGACTTGGGTTAAACCTGCTGCTGACAGAAGGTGCATAGACGCCTTTGAGAGGTGGTGTTGGCGTAGGATGCTTCGTATACCTTGGACGGCTAGAAGGACCAATATCTCAATCTAAAATGAAATCCGCCCACCACAGCGACTGTGTTCTCTGACATATGACCAGATCTTAAAATTTAAAGTCTCATAATCACTACACATCGGTCACGTTGTTAGACTAAGAAGAAGAATCTTGAGATTCCAAGTAATGCACGGTACATGGCAAGATATTTCTTCCATGATGATGTTAACAATTAGTCCAATTTTCTGTATATTTTTTGTCTTTCTTTATCTCTTCATATTTTTATATTTATCTCCTTATTTCTTAGATATATAATATAGGGTCCATTGAAATGCGTTCCAGATTCTCATATCTAAATTCCTGTGATGATACGCTTTTATCACCCTATATTAGATGTAATAACATGCCTCTGTCAGCCTATTTAACCTAAATTCATCAATTACCTAGTTAACCACCGCACGCAGGAAAAGCTTCCTGGAGCACGGTAAAATGAAGATTATATTTATCCGTAAGTCAGCCTGCTGACTAAGTAAGTAACCGTAAAATATTAATATCAGTAACTCAATGACTATATAGATTGTATAATAGTATATTATTAAAAGGTTGCATATATAATGATTTTATTGGCTACAAAATATTCCACAATATCTCATCTAACTGTCGTATATTTAAATTATCTTCGTTTCTATGTTCCATATTTGCAACGTCGTTCCATAATTCACTACTATTGTACATATGTACGAGTATATGAAGTACCGATCTTAGCGGTATTATACACATGTATTTTAATTCAATATGCTCAAATGGCCAGAGTTTTAATGTGTTAATATATCAGGTTAATAACATCATGCGTTTTTTCTTTTCGACAATATATGCAGAATTACATATTTAAAAAAATGCGAAGGCGAACCCACAAAATTATATAGTTGTCGTCTACATAAAGTCACCTTCGTATTTTATCCTTGAAACCGCTCGCAAGGCAATGTTACCAATCTGACTAATAGAAAGTAGGTTCCGACATCTTCATATCTTTACTGGTATAGCGATTATATGATATTTCCCATTTCCTTAAGCTCAATAGACTGAATCAGTAATATTTGGGTCTTACGAGCAATAATTAATAATCGACTCTCTTTGTTGTTTGTTTTTTCTTCTTTTTGCAAGATGCAACCAACCCAACGAAACCCAAACTGACTCATGTAACAAATCCGGTAAAACCCATTTTACAAATCTGCATATTTTTTCAACTAGATTCGAAGTTATGGGATTTTATATATAAGAAAAGGTTTAGCTTGTAACATTTAATCCAATAGATCTACATTTCTGGTTTTTAAGGGGCCACATGACGATGCCCATTAAAATCTTATTTGGATTACCCTGTACATTTTTATTCGAATAATCATCTACCAACCGCCAAATTTACAATAAATATGTATTATGTCGATCTATATTCAGTTTTGACGCACATATGTCCGTCGGCGGCGAAGGTTAGATGGTATAACGCTTGCTTAGCAAGCGAGAGGTATCGGAATCAATGCCCAATCCACCAAGAAACTTTTTTTATTTTATTTACTTTTAAACATTACTTTGCTGAAGTTTTCACTTCTGTCGTATGGTCTAAAGCACACACCGCATTTTCTTTTATCAATCTCCGCCATAAATAGAATGGTAAATTTTAAATGCATTTTTTGTATATCAGAGTGTCTTTCGCGCTAGAAAAGTAACATAAATCAAATCACACTGTCGCTTTTATTTTACTTAATTTAGTTGGCACAAAACACGCAAGATATCAATCTCTTTTCTACTTAATTTAACGTGGTACTCGAAGAAACAGCAAATACGCTTTTTGTGTATTTCTTTTTGGTGTTTAACTCATTAGGACTTAATCGTCCGATATCTGTGTAAATGGCAGGTGATTCATTCTTGACCATTATCAACACTTGTTTATGCACACTATTTGCTTCTGCGTTTTGTTAAAGTTTACAGATATTTCCCTGCTATTATATTTTGGAGTTGAGAGCAATTGTCATAAAACATCTGACTAAAACACCACACACCAGCACTAAGAACGAACTTCCAAGTTATAAAACATTTATTCGATGTCATTTTTTATGATTTATCAAATTAATGCTATTGCTATGACTGTTTCATGAGTTCTTTCAATTTCAAGTAACTCAGGGAGCACCCAATATTATCGAGAACAATCCCTTTCTTTACTTTCTTTATATATCGCAGTATAACTTCCCGAAAATCTCAATTTAAGATATAATATCTTATAAAAAGGCGAGAGAAAAGGTCTCAATAAAATAAGTTTCCCTATATTATTTGGCTCCAATGACCATCAGATATTTATATCAGAAGAATGAGTTAGCATACCTAGATTATTGCTTTTATAATATATTCGTTCGATATATTTATTCGAACTTATAACATGCTTGATGGCAGTTTGGAAAAGGGTATCCAATTTTCATCCATATGCCCTTTTTTTTCAAATGTGTATTATATATGACGAAACTAATTCCCTGCACTTTCCTTCGACCATGCGATCATTCAAGTGATGGCTCGATAATAAGCAAACTCGATGATTTCCTGCAAGACGAAATTAAATTAAAAATTTTCCTCCTATCCTAAAGTATGTGCAACTAAAAATAAATCTTAAAAACTCAAGAGGAAATTTTTGAAAAACGTGATCGTCAAATTAAAATTCTTATGTCTCGCCTTTATTTAGAGCGGGTTGAATTTTAAGCGCCCAAGAATGAAAGGGAACGGTAAATATAAATGCCAGGACCTTTAAAAATTGTCCTTTTTAAATTTAATTCAGTGGTCTTCCATTACTTCTGTAGCACGTTTAGGGCTAATTTCCTAAGGTTTTCAAGAAAATTATTCTGTCAACAAAAAATAATCTACCCTGCAGAATTAAACGCAAGGGTAAAAAATGCTTTTAAAATATATGTTAGTAGTGGCCTACTGAGTAATATTAGGAATTATGTTAATAAGAGGTGCTCTAATATATTAGCAGAGTTGTGTAAACTAGTTTCAAAAATACTTCAACCAAACTTCAAAATAAATAAATTTTAAAAAACTAGTTCGTTACTTCTAGCAGGACTTTTGCGATCTCCTTTATAGCTGTTAAATCTAAATTCTCATTAGTGCTGACTTTATTGATATAATTTGGTGGAGTTAATTAAAGCAAGATGCAATTTGATTCGAACGTAGGTAGGCTAATAAGGTTGCGTAGGTTCCAACTCTCAGGTGAATGGAGTCAATATGAATTTCTTTAATGACGCTTCTTCTTTCTTTCATCTCTGTCGAAATATTTAAGAGGACCCATCTTACTGTTTCACATGTTTTTGTTGGATTCCACTCCACCTTTTGATTTAATAATCTAATAACCACCCCTGCTTTGTCTTAGTCTAACATAAAATATTTAATTGCTAATTAATTGTTATTGGCGTTTATCAATAGCTCGACATAATTTGAAAATATATGACACACAACAAGTTATTATTAATGAATATGTAATACCTTTTATTTTGTAAATTTTTGGTACCACTTATAGTAAGCAACTATCAGGTTTTTAAAGGTAATTATTATTCATTAGCTCAACATAATTTAAACGTATATGATACATAGCAAGTTTGTAGAATGTGTATGTAACATCTTAAGAAACCAAGAAATTTTTAGATTTTTTAATTGTCAGCATAATTTAAAAATATATGACACACATCAAGTTAAAAGATAATAGTATTCAGCAGTAATAATATAATAATTCAATGTAGAACTTGTTACATGTCAATTTAGTATGAAGACATCGATATAGGTCAAATAAAGTCAGTTATTTCACCTTTAATCCTACATCTATTATGCTAGTCCGTTAAGCTAAATATAATACCACTTACTCGTTTAGATGCCTGCATGGCTGTCGTACGACGCTAGCCTTTTATAGAGCTGTTCCAGGGAAAATTGAGAGTTCTGTAATTCACGATTCTTGTACATATGTATATAAAGCACTGACCTCACTGATATTGACTTACATGTATATTAATTCGATATGTCCAAATGCCTATAGTTTTAATGTGTTAAAATATCCAGGCTTTGTAATAACATCTTATGCTAAAAATACTATATATGGAGAACTACATTTTGTATAAAAACGTGAAGGCGAACATGCAAAATTATAAAATTGTCGTCTACTTAAAATTCCCTTCGCATTATATCCCTAAAACCGCTTGCAAGCAAATATATTAATCTGACCAATAGAAAGTATGTTGCTACATCCTCATCTTTTTACTGGTATAGCGATTATATGATATTTCCCACTCCTTTAAACTCAATAGATTGACTCAGTAATATTTGGAGTCATATAAGAAATTATTAATCACTGACTCCCTTTGTTTTTTTCTTTTTTTTTGCGAGATGCAACTAACCCAACGAAATCCAATCTAACTCATATAATACAGCCGATAAAACTCATTTTACAGATCTGCATAATTTTTCAACTCGATTCGAAGTTATCTACGAAAAGGTTTTGCTTGTAACATATAATCTAATAGATCTACATTGTCATTCATACCTGCATGGTTGTCTTATGACCCTAGCCTTTTAACGAGCTGTTCCATGGAAAATTGAGAGTTCTGTACGTGTATCTACGTAACTTGATTTTCTCGGGCTGTTTATGAACTTTTTCACTGGCTTAGCACATAATTAATGAATAAAGCGTACTGTATTCTGGCCATCGCTATCGAGGAAACCTTTAAAGTTACAAGCATTTATAGTAGTGCATTTCAAAACATTCAATAATGTTGAATAATCACCTTCTTGATGATCATATACATTAAAACAGTGTCATGGATGTCAGAAATATTGGTTTCGGAGTTTGTCGGGTATTTTCCTGGATTCGTCTCAATATTTAATAGGAAAAGTTAAAAATTCAGTCAATGTTTATTTCTGATATGATAACCTTCAGATGAGCTGAGACAGCTGACTGACAATTGTTGGCTGCCTAACTGAAGGGTACCTTTGAAATGTTGCCAGGTGTACATGTTTCTCTAGCGACCCTCGTGCGATTTTGATATGTTTGCGGACCAAGCCAACAAGAAACAACATAATTTATTGATATGCCACCATCAGTTTGATGTTAAACGACTGTCTGAGCTTTCGCTTGAGTAAGGAGGTAAGATGATTTAGTCGTTGCGTTATGTTCCCTAAATTTGACACACACCGCTTGGGTTGATTCGCAGCTGGTTCCAATAGAGATGCCACGTATTCATGCGTTTAGCTTTTTTGACGTCAGGCGTGAAATGGGCGCGGGCAGGAATGACGTAGTTTCTGGTTGATTAGTCATTGTGGATAATGGTTTTATTGTCGGTTTTCCTTATCTTGCCAGCAATACATAGGATCATACAGCCTTAATTACGTTTTATTGCGTATTGAACAATTTATTAAATTGGGTGGCAACCATCTTGTATTTTACGTGGTGTAACACAATGTAAAGCTGGCCCATTGGTCGAATTTTTTCTAGCCCTTAAACATTGAACTTTGACGTTCGAGGTGGACGATCTTGACTTGACCTCGTCCTATATCTTTGTAAACCCTCCTAAGAAGAGGTAGTGCGTAAACCTGATAAAAAGTTTAAGAATTTCTAATTCGCCCTTGCAGGTATAGTCTTATTTCAGGCTAGAGAAGTTGGCATAGATACCAGTTTGGAGGAGTAAATTAATTGACTGTGGATTTGTTGGATTTTATCTGAAATCAAGATTTTTTTGGTAAATAGCCACGTGCGGAAGATTCCGGAAGAAAATACGCCGTTTATTTTCTCAGGGGGTGCCTGTAAGGGACAGCCTTCCTCCCATTCGTCATCACCACCAAAACCCTACGTAGTTAGGTAAATATATATATTTTAGATTTTGTACATACCCATTTATTTTCTGTACTGGGGGATTTCTCATGGTGTAAACCACTAAAGTATAGTTTTCTAAGGATCCTCAAAGGGGATTTTTGGAACTGTTTAGGTATAAGCATAGCTTACCGAGGCTAAATTAAATAAGTGTACCTCTGGTAAGATACTATTAACTAGTGTGGTTCAATTAATGCTCGTAGTTTTTTTGCTATATTTCCTTATACTTACAATTTAATTTATATCGTGATAAATGACAAACATTGTCGTTCCGATTCATTAATGTCTGATTATAATAATTTAACATAATGGTATTTCCTAAACTGACTCGTTAAATTTTATTTATGTACAACTGCGGACACGTATACCATGGTAGAGGCGCACAAGGTCTAGTAGTAATAAATATTCTCCTGCTTTTTTATTACCAGTATGATGAGACGATAGATACCCTATGCATATTGCGTTTATTATTAATTTGTTGAAATTGATTTTGATATTTCATAATCATTTGGTATATTATAGTGTTACTTCCAATATAGCCAAACGTGCCAACCATTCGACCCGCCATTCATTAGGGAAACAGACAAAGGTAAATCACAATTTCCGCGACGTCAACACAAAAAAAGGAAGTCCCCAAACGGCACGCACGTTCAGGAGTTGGTACCACAAATCCCTACAGAAAACTACTATAAAGATAACCCAGACAGTCCTAGTTTTGAATTTCCGGTAGAAGGCAACGGCATTTCACTTCCAGCGGCATTCACCGGTCGGTAGAGGTCATTACAATTTCGTCGTCCGGATCGACACTTTGATCTCTGCTCATTACGGCGAATGATAGTAGATAATAAAATGAGCTGCACCAGTTTGTCAAGAATAAACCCCATAATATATATCCTTACGTGACTATAAGGAACAACCATCCATTTTGCCGTGGTCCGCCATTTAGTCCAGATAAACTCTTTCTTAAACTTTCAAACTTAACTTGATGCAAAAGGAAAGGCGCACGTTACAACATCCTGTTGTTCGATCATTCTTTTATCTATTTCACTTCCATTATAATTAACGTACCGTCTGTTATTTGCTCTGAGATACCTCAACCAAGCAAGTGTAGTTGATAATTATTTGATTTTTGAGTCGTCCTTAAGGAAGAGTGAGGATCTTCCAGTTTGGGTCTGCGGATTTAGGTATTTCAACGTGACGCACGGGTCAAAAGGTACTAATTGACCCACTTCGACTCCGTCGAGTAGTCGGAGCACATATTGCACTGGCCGCATCCTTAAGTGTAGACAACATCTTATTTATTTTATATTGCTAACTCATTTAAAAGGGTTTCACGTGCAACCAACTAACCCAAACTAATTATCTTAAGATCTCCAAAAGTAATTATTTTTCATTGTTTTAAGATAATTTGAGAGCATACTACAACAAATTCAAGATATGATACACAGAAGTAGTTACGTTATGTGGTGGGCAAAATTTTTGGTCGTAACAATGGAATGACAATTGGTTATTCATTTCACTCACCATATGACATCAGGTAAATCTCAATATCATATCTGATAATTTGAAAATAAATGACACGTAGCTAGTCAGTTTGGGTTAGTAGATAGGATGTTATAAGAACGTCCCTTAGAATTGACCTGTCATAAGCACAATCGGAAAACTGGAATCATATGCTGCGTTTTGAATTTTCAATAAAATATGATTATTCTTATGAGTCAGTTCCCTTATATCGTTAGCGAATATCAGGTTAATGCCCTTACAGAGAAAAGACAGCAGATCCTGATCTCTTTTACGGTAAAACGTAATATACGTACCAGGATAAAGTAGATTATTTTCATTTAACCTGGAGGAACGTAATTTGGAAGACTCCTTTGATAGATCCAGGCTCCTGATTAGATCATTCAGTTCTTGTTGATTGAAACTTTAGAAATTTGCTGAAATATCTTCAAAATCACTGTCGTTTTCTGATTGCATACATTGAACTTCATCAGCTGTTGGTGATTTACTATCATTTTATAGGAGTCTCGGCAGACTACTGAATGATACTGTCACGAGCAGTAATTCGTGACGCCTCGCCTTGATTGATTGGCATGCAAGTTATGTAGCTGAGATTACGCCAGGTGAGAAGAGGCGATAAAGAAGTTTGAATAAAAATGTTTTTGGTCCAAGACTTAATAAAATTGCACTGTAATTTACACTGTACCCGTTTACTAAGATACGCACGTATGTCTTTTCGGTTAAAATATACTTATTTATATAGTTGTGTTGTGTTTTATTTATGGTTAGCTTTGCTTAATTTCACTCAGAGTATACACTGCACTTTAAATATTTGACAGGTTTTACTTTGAAATTGTCTTTTTTAGAAGTTCAATGAATTTGTGGTAGATTCGATTTTACTACTTTACATGGGTAAACCAAGTCCACCCATGCACATGTGTGCTGCGAAACTCGGGTTTTGGCCAGGAAATTAGGTTGCAGGTTAGGACTCCCGAACCCTACGCACATGTGTGCTGCGAAACGGTATTAGCTAGGTTTAAGGTTCGGATCCTCCGAACCCTACGCACATGTGTACTGTATGGCAATGGTAAAGTAGGTTTTGGGTAACTAAAAGATCTGTCGACTTGATGGTTCGCTTGAATAATTATATAATAAAATTTGCTGACCGTTGCACGTTTAAGGTTCACAATTGCTTGCGTTGATCGCTCGCGTTTTTTTTATAATTTGTATTGAGTGTTCAAAAATAGTAGTCATAGTGACGGTTTCTTGATTCCAAACTTGAAACTTTCAGTACTTCCTCTTTCGAACTGCTCACTGTTGCAAATATTCAAGGCATCTCTTACATACAAAATTGAAAACTCAAGATTTATCCTGATCTCCTTAGTGCATCTTGAAATAGGCCTGATAAATGCCTTTCGCAAATTCAGAAATAGACTTTCGTCTTTCTTTTATAGTAGGATCGCCACATATATAACAAAAAACGTCTGGCTGATACATAAAGCAACGTCTGCTTATGAATGCTTTAACTAAATGTTTTATATTACTAAAGAGCGCCGAACAAGTACACAAAATGATGAACTTCACCTAAGAAAACTTAATAGTAAACTGAACCGGATAAGGTAGAGCTAATGATAAAATAACATGGGCGTGGTTGAGTAGATATTTTTATGGTCGCGGACAATACCACAGTAATTTTAATTTTAGGTATGAAACTTTAATTATGACCCCTACAGATATTATTTCATTATTATGCATGTCTTTTATCAGAACTAAAATTAATTATCATCTATTTCAAAAACTATTGCTACGAAATAAATAGGCAATAATCAGTACAATATCAGTTCACACTTTTCCGCTACCATAAAAAATTTGGTCTCTTGCTTCCGCTAAAAAATAAGTATCATGTCATATATTTGATTTGTTTATCATAAAATTTGATTACGAATCGAGTTATTGACAAAGCGTTCTCCGCCACTTTGTAGTTAACATTAACCTAATGGAGTTACATAAGTTAACTACCCTCCTCATCCCTAATAAGTATTAACCGCAGTTCTTGTATATGCAAATGAATGGGGTAAGATTGCAGCTAATCCCGTTCCCATAACTTTCGCTCCTTAACCTTAACTGAAAAACCGAGTTTTGCCATTTCGCGCTCGCTCTCGGGGGGGATGAAACATCCGGTTTGAGGTCTCGAACGTCGACGGGAACTGTCGCCGGCCACTTAGAATTCAGGGCGAGATCGAAGCGAACAGTCAGACGTGGGTCTCCCTAATTGCAGCGCTCGCCTTCACTAAAGTGGCATCTCACGGAGCGCATATAGAACTCATTAATTGGATTCCGTCAGCCGAATTCTTTTTTCTTTATTTAGCAAAATAAGGCCAACGTCTTTCAATTCTATGCTTTCCCTTTCAATTTTTATTTTGTACCAGGAAGGAATGTTAACAAGAACTTTTATGTCGATACAGTCGCGCCGTTGTTGAAGCTAACAAGTATATGGGATGAACTAATGCAATTTTTCATTAGTGCAAAGGCATCAAGTTCAATCTGGATTAGTTAGATATTTAACAAATATTTATCTTAATTGATACAGTTCTCTTCTGCTTAGCTGTAGTGGAATGCATTCGATCCAAATCAAAAACGGAAACAAATCGTCATTCTTATCCACAATCCAGTCGTATATTAAATACCACAGAACACACACAAACTTTTCCCATGTCCCAAAGGCAGGATAATATATAAATCAGATAATTCGCGTCCCACATGGAAGCCCAGACAGTTCCAGGACGTGACTAAAAGGGTCTAAAAGAGTAGGCATATTCTAGTTGCTGTTAAATAACATTTACGACGTAAGGGACTGACTGCGAATTAAACTGAAATTTCCACTTTCCCAAATGTTGCTTGTGTACGCAATAATATGAGTAGCAAATAGTTTTGTTTAGGGACTAAAAGGCAGTTTAGAAGGTTCGTGATAATTTCCGTTACATGATACTGAATCCTGAATATTTCATGCGATTTTTTGTAGTTTGGGATTTATGTTGATCGTCACTGAAATATATAAAAGCTTGGTGGGATGTAACGGTCAGAAAATTATTGTATATTTAATTGCTAATTAAAGTTATATCAGGCTATTTGAATCATTTTTCGTTCACCAGTCTGCCAAGAATGAGAATAGAATTTGTTGAGATGATTAAATTTCGAAAAGAAACAAATAATAAAGATATCATAATTTATTGGGCATACTACATGGCATATCACTATTTCCCCAAATCTAATTCTTTCACGTGTAATCGCTTATTATGCCTGGTCCTCTCAGCAGTGATAATATTTATAGGTGTGGGTCGTAGAGTAGACAGTTGGGCGAAGGCGCCACTAAATTTTCTAATGAGAATATATCATTGATTTTTAAGCATTCAAATTATGGTAGTAAAATTTAGAACAATCCTATATCTAAGAATGTTGACAAACTTGAAAAGACATTACATAAACTGAACTTGACTTTGACTTCAGCATACCAAAAACCTCAAAGATTATAATTAAACTATTTATTTAAATTTTAAGTATATTCTCAGACAAAAGGGGTACAATTGAAAATTAATTAGGTCTCAAACCTAATTGAGATCATGGTATCGTACTTGAAATGATAGTAAAACTGTTTAATATAAGTATCACCAAATTATAAGATCACCAGACCCTAATCTTAAGTCTAAATTTTTAAAGTTCTGACTAACAGGTAATTAGAGAACGCCGTAAATTCCAGTCATTAAATAAAGATTAATCCTCTAAATAAAAAATCATTTATAAATGTACCCCATGGCAGCGATAATATCAGTGGACAAATAAAGAGTTAAAAAAAACATTAAAACAAATTGAATTGACTTGTGAATAAAACATATAGTCAATGAAAACTTGCACGGGAAATCGAAATGAGCTCAATTCGATAACCTGCTTATGGACAAAAACCTAGTTATAGATATGTAAGACGGCCTACTGCTACAGTAAGTGCGTAGCATTTAAGTAAATGTGCGTAACGTAAAATGTAAATCGGATGATTACAATGACATTAGCAAGACATTTATTGACCAAGATAATATTGTATACGGTAATGAAGAAATTCGGTATTAATTAATCGAATAACGGTAAAAACGGTAATAGAGAGGATAAAAGATAATAATAGATACAATGGCATTTAACGGTGGATTAGATAAAGACAGACTAAGTAATTATAATGTACTTGAATTCCATTTTCATATGAAGGTGGAATTTAGTGGCAGTGGTTGATGGATATTCCCTCATTCATACGGCCACTTAACTGACCACTGATCCCAAATAGTGCTTTACTGCGTCATGTGAAGCTGCACGTCATGCCATGTGGGTCGACATCACTTCTACAAAAGGGGTTTCAAACTAGCAAAAATGAACCCTGAGGAATTCTAGGCTAGCGAAAGACCGGGCGAAGGAAGAACCCTAGTTAAATTATTAATATAGAAACACAGAGATATCATATCTTTTGAGAAAACTAACCTCACTTTACATAAAACGCTTTATTAAGACGATATTGCCGGTAGTACGCAAACATATTAATGATTGCCACTTTATCTCATGATCAATTATTAAGAATACTGGACCTAATGGTCAAAACTACAACAATAGTATCTCGACTCCGAAAAATTGTATTTTATCTCCCTACACGTTCATCGATGGAAACAGATGAATAATCGTCATTAATGATCACATTGACAACACCACGTAAATTGCCAAAAGATAACTTTGACATCCGACAAGAGAACGTTCGAAAATGAGAGATGACCACAGAACACTTCGGAGCTGTACCGGCGATACCGATTGAGTATGTTCCTAGATATCCCAAAGTATGAAATAGTTAATGTGAGTTTAGTAGCGTTTACAACGCTGCAGACTACGAATTTTCCCTACTAAAATTAGTCTTATTTTCCTTGAAAAATGTGGAAGAGTTAAATAAATCTCATATTCAATTCAGTAAAGAAATTGAACTTCTCCATCCAAATTCGTTTAACTTAATTACTGTAGGAAACTCCAATTCCTAGACTCATTTACATTTAAATAGGTTGTTGCGCAGCGCTTTAATATTTCTCAAATAATATTCTTTTCTTAGGAGGTCTCCACCTTGCTTGTCTTAGCGTCGCTAAATGAATTAGGCCATTAAATTGCTTTCCAGAATCTAGTTTAAATACCTGCCGTATAAACTTGAGAGCGCATTAAACTAGGTCATGCTAACTAGTAACTAAATCCATACTAAATTGAATATTATATACACGAAACCCGATTTCGAACATAATATGACCATAATATTTAGGGCACGGATATTATCTGGCGTTCCTTTTGCCGACATCTTCCCCTTTGAAAAGTGCTGTACCATTTTCGATTTAACAGTGTTACGGGAATCTAAATTAGCATATTCTCCGCCATAAAACACACTTGCGCTCCAACTTTATAACAGACGTGAGAGCAAATTTCCACTAAATTTTGCTGTCATAATATGACACCTCTATAAAATAGTGCGCCCCTTTTCAGACAGCTTTATTCCTCGAAACGGCCAGTATAATTTTATTGAAGTTATTTGAACGGATTCTTATGTCGTCTATTAAATAAAGATGGCAGTTGGTGAAAATGATCTACTATACTTTAATGGTTTCTCAACAATTATACTGACAATTTGAAGAAAGAATTAATTTTGAAAATTTGTCTTAAAAACTGCAAGCACTTGATCCACAATAATTATTTTGTAAGAGCTGAAATCATGCATTATCCTTTTTGAAAGAAAACTCTACGCTACTCTGACCCTAACTAATAAAACCACAAACCAAGTCCTCCTTTACCCAAAGTATGTGTATATTCAGAATCGCTTTCTATCAATCATAAAATGATTGCTGCTACCAACGAAGATTATTTTCTGGAAATAAATAACACAGATGGAGAT
This sequence comes from Pissodes strobi, assembly GCA_016904865.1. NCBI lineage: Eukaryota > Metazoa > Arthropoda > Insecta > Coleoptera > Curculionidae > Pissodes > Pissodes strobi. The sequence goes on along the minus strand of MU182607.1, from coordinate 64,485 downwards.
TCTGTTGAAAAATATAATGTACCTTAAATTAATATTTTTGTATAAATTACCCTAATAAAGCATTTTTGGTTCACTTAGTGCTCGCCATTATACCCTAAAACTAAGAATAAAATAAAAAAATGTAAGTCCAAAAACATTAAAACTGCATAATTTATTTTTTCTTTTACATGTTGGATGGGGTAATTTTATTTCGTTTTTTTATATTCAATTATCATTTGCCTAAAGGTTTATTACAACTTTGTAAAGTTATTATATCTTTAACTTTTTCTCATAACCATCTTTCTGCACTTGCACTATTTTTGGATTCACCGATTCATTTATTTCTAAACAAACTGAACTATGCACGTTTATAAAACATTAACGTTTTATTACAGTAGCCTTTTAGTTATTAATTCTGTTTAGGTACTTTATCGGTTGCACCGCTAAACTAGTTTTACTCGAGCAAATAAAACTTTTCTGAATAGTGTAAAAGTTATAAAGCGAAGGTGTATTTTACATAACGAAAAGGCCACCGAAAACTTTCGTAGTGCCACAGATGTAGGGCAACGCGAAAACCCAATAATTTACGTCCCATGTGGAAACACAGATAGACCTTTTGAACGTGACTGCTGTCTGAAATACTAGATTCTCTGGCTAAAATTGGCTTGGATAGCAAGAAATTAGTAGCTATTTGGACTAAACAAGTACAGCGAACTATTAAATAATTTTTTTGACTACTAACATGATAAATCACCATTATTTACTCCATTCCTCAAATGAGAAGTAACATTTCTCACCCTAGGTAAATAATAATATTAAAAAAACCTAGGTCAATAATGAATCGGAAAATGTCATTTAAGTTTCAACTTGTTAGTTTGACAACTAGTTGTCATTTCGGATTATTTGAAAAATGAGTAGGAAATGATTAATTTCAAAATCTAATCAATTCAAATAATGATAAGGATTGTATCAGTGCTATTAGTAAAAAAATTATATACAGTATGACTCACTTTTCATGACTCCCCATAGTATTCTTATTAATACTTGAATGTACACTCTCTTCGATTTTTCTGGCAACAAATCGCAGTAGTTTGCTGTCTCTCTAAGTTCAGGAGGGGTACATACTTCCATATCTATATCACTCTCACTAATATTTTCACACATTTTCCAAATTTACTTTACTTGTTAGGTTAGAAAGGAAACAATTAAAAATACTGTCAACACTATCTACCTGAGAACTCACGAAGCGCCAATCCTGGAATTCCAATGCCTCATATAGTCTGTTTAGGCCTTGTCTAGTGAAGGGTTGGTACAGTTGAATAGAAGGCTTATTTTTGGTGTATTTTGGAGGAACCTGGACCCAAAAATCTACAGCGAGGTGATCAGAGAGAGCCGGATCAAAAACATCTGTAAAGTAGTGCAATATATTTTCAAAGTTAATAAAAACATTGTCAATACAATTAACTTTATTTTGTATTCTTAAAAACTTGCTGATGTAAGTTGTAGCCTCCCATTAGGTCGACAAAGGTAGACTTCCTATGATTATCAGTATTAAAAATTATATTAAAATCGCCATTAAAAACAATGTACCTGAACCTGTTGCTATTTTTGTGAATGAATTCCAGGATGCACGTGATTATACCTATAAACAAATTAAAATCACCGTCAGGTGCTCTGTAAACAGTTACGATAAGAACATTCATACACTTAATTTCAACAGCAGAGACTTCACAGTGAAATTCTTGTGACAACCTCGCAATACCTTCCACATTACAGCCTAGCACGCCCTGTCTGGTAAGGATGATGCAGCCACCACGACTCATAGAAGTTCTGGAGAAGTAAGAGGTGACTGTATAGTTTTCAATGAACAAATTTTCCACCTCCTCAGTTTTAAGATGGTGCTCCGTTAGACATATTAAGTGGTAAGGTGGATTGACATCAGCAAGGAGTGCTTCCAAATCAGGTCCTTTATTCCTAAGACTTGAATGCCCTATTTCGTTTACTGGTTTAGAACAGGGCTCAGTAAGTTCTGAAAATGGTTTAAGCTTACCCCAATTGGCCATATGGTGTCATCCATGATGACGTTTTTTTGGCTCATAGGCACTCCCAACTTAAAACAGCTTTTCTGGTAGTCATTCCGAGTCTTCATTTTAAAACACTTACAACCATTGTCGAGTTTATTGCTTTGAAGAAATTGCAAGATGTCCCTTTCGCTTGTAGATGGATCCAGGTTAGACAGGAAGATCCAGGATAGTTTTTCTGGGACATTTGCTATCTTCAGGTGGTGATATATCACTTTATGGCAACTTACGGGCAAGGTTTTTTTGGAAAAATTTTGGTATCAATCGATTCGTTTTTTTATTTTCTTTCCAAAAAAGTGAGGATCATTGAGATATTATCACGATTTTTTGGTAAAAAATTGATATTAAATGTTCGTAATGTCGGTGCATTCAGCCATACTTTTATGTCAGAAGGTTACCCATGTTCCTGTTTGACCCCCTAATTGGTGTAGGCCTTTCCTGTTTTTTGTTGTCTTTTGTCCTGCGTGAGTGACGCGGCACAACTGGAATCCAATCGCCATCAGTTTCTCTCTCCTCTGCATCATCCCTACCCTTGAGAGCACTATTAACGGCTGCATTTACCTCACTTAGGGTTATTTTTCCGGTTTTAGCTGAGGATTCTGCTGTTTTAAAATTTCCACAAGAGAAAGCTTTGTTTACCGCGTTTTTCTTGGAAGTGACAGGAGTGACACCAGTGACACTAGTGACAGTAGTGACACTAGTGACAGGATTAGATGTCCGATCCACCAACGATGCCAAATCCTCTTGGAGCGCGGCCTGGTCGTCAGATGTACACTGGCGATCAAAAAAAACTAGGACATTCAAGGTCATTTAAAAAATTGAAATGTCAAAAATTACGATGGTGAACAAAGCTTAACATTTTGACGTGACAGTGAGTGTAATTTCTTTTTGGCCAGAAGAAGTGTATTTTTATCTATTCCTAATTCATTTGCGATGGTTCGTATTGCTTCACCATTCAATATTCTCGTAATCAAAATGGCCTTTTGATTTTCTGAAAGTCGAGGCTACGGAGGGCTTTAAATTTTAAGAAATTATAATAATTACAGGTGTGACTGTGACATGCAACATACACACAAGTGACACATTTCAAATTATCTGGTATAATTATTATAAATAAAAAAATATGCCTAATTCACACTTCAATTTTATGAGATGACCTTGAATGTCCTAGTTTTTTTTTTGATCGTCAGTGAACCTTTAGCAACAGTGTTGCTATTGATGTTGCTACAAATGTTGGTACCACTGGTCAGATTCTGCATTAGATGGTTGGCAACACTGTCTTCGCAGCTGACTTTATTGACATTTTCTGATGCAGGCATGGCTTTTGAAGGATAGGAGAGGGGTGCAGAGGGGGCAGAACTAACCTCAGTTCCTGTTTTTTCCAGCTTTTTCCTCATAGTTTCCATTTTTTCCTCCAGGCAAAGAATTTTTTCATTGAGAAGATCATTTTTCTCATTGAGTTCCATTACCAGAATGTTAAGAACGCCATTGTTTCTGGTTACAAGGCCGAGTCTTTCTTCTGACATCATGACCGTCGACGTTTCATCGCTCGCGGCACACGTCGAGCATTCGACTATATTCTGGCCAATAATCCTAAGTCCGAGACTTCTAGCAATACACTGGCTATAAAAAACTGTTTTGCACTTATCACAAACTATTTTTCCTTTTAATTTTTTGTCACAAACCCCACAAAACCGGGAGCGATCTTCACATACGTCATTCAGATCCGCCATCTTAAATTCAGCTGCTCCATAAGAAATACTACATTAAACACAATTTTTATGGTGTTATAAAATTAAGATACTTTTTCGAGGTCACCTAGTTATTAGTATAATTTGATCGAAGAAAACTATGTTGGGAAATGAAATCTGCTAATTTTGATTTAATTAATTTCTCCGTAATTATTCTACTGCGTGTTTCCATAATTAAACTTAAAATTATTAATTCAAAGCTGGAGTTCTGAGAATTGATAAATCAAATTTTAAAATTTGATTTTGCTTTAATTAATTTTGACAGTATTGACACAGATTACTCCTACCAGATGCGAATCTCTTAATAACTTTCCTATACAAAGTTTTCGCGATCTGGTCGTCACAAATAGTGCAGCGAGCCGCTTCGAGCGTAGATTTGGAGAACGGAGTTTTCCAACATTGGTGTCGTTTAATTATGTGGATATATGAATTTGGTGAGTGGCGCCATGGCTTTCATTCCATTCATTCATTCTTTTTTAAAATATTAAAACATAAAAGGTATTTTGTGAATACTTTTGAAATGATGCATGAACATTTTAATTTCATAGTAGGAACATACAATGGGTAAATAAATAACTAAGAAAAACACCTTTATTTGGCTCTACATATATATACATTTAAAGATGCGAGAGAATGGTAATTTTTCTATTGGTTTCTTGATATTTTCTTGAACTCTTAAGATTTCTGTTTGTATACTTCAGCGTATAAAATATTCTTAACCGTATAAAAAGTTTAATCTCGTATAATAGTGGAAAATCTTCACAATGTTTGGTAAAGGGTATATTTTTCATTATTTCTAAATATGTTTTAGATATATCATGTTTCACAGAAACTTCATCAAATTGAAATACAGATACTTTTTCCAGCTTAAATATGAAGAAAATAAATTTTTCATTGGGAGTTTTTAAACTTCCAAAACAATTGTCTTGATTATCGTATGCTTTAAAATGGGTAAACAAAGTTTTTGTTCCATTAGCAAATTTTATGCATACATCACATTTGTGAACTTGTAATGTTTTATTTATCAAATAACCACATACATAACTAAAACTGTTCTGTAATGTTATATTTTCATTACGATAATCATGGTCCGGAAGCCGTTCCCATAGTACTTGAATGCCCTTAATAGTTACCATCCAGGAAGTTCGAAACTTACAATTTAATGTAATATCTACTTTCTACATTATGTATTTCCATATTTTTTAAAAACAACCACATTTCCTCTAAAAATCGTTTCTGATAAACTGAACCCTTAAAAACATTTTTAAATTTGTTTGCATTTTTATAATCTGTTGAATTTAGAATGTCAAAGAGTTTGTCGCTGCTTTCGATTACCTCTATTGGGTATAAAAATCCTGTATAAAATTGCCAGATATTTTCTTATTGTCGAAATGAAAAGAATTGGTCATCAAATTATTTTTGTGGCTTTTTGTAAATGAGGGGTATCAAAAATATATATGAGATTGAAATCGCCTAGCTGAAATTCAGGATCTCCCTCTGTAACACCTAACATTTTTGATAACTGTATAAAGTTAAATCTCATATCGCTCACAATCCCTTGAAACTGCAAACCTGTATTTGTTAGTTTTTCAACACACTCTTTCAAATAAAATTTAAATCTTTCTTGATGGTTCTCCGTCGTCGGCGTCGATAGAGGAATCGCATGAGTGATCTGAACTACAAAAAACCGTTGGAATTGTGTTTTGAAACAAACGTTTTCTTCCAGATATATTAATGAACTTCTTTTCAAAATGTTTCTCGTACAAACGAAAATTATTGATATTTTTTCCAAGCAGATCTTCTCTATGGGAGGCTTTAAGCCAACCTTCATATCTGAAAATAATTTTAAGCAATTATTTATGTGAAGCAGATACAAAAATATGTTTAAGGTTTATCATCGAATTTTGTACATACCTGGAAGGATCTTTAGGAAAATTAAAAAGCAAATACTCGCCTCCACTCCTGGAAGAACAACACCGGCATTTTACATAAAATAATGCAATTAACAAATATAAAAAAGCATATAGTTAATTAAAATTACACTACAACTTAGTACAACCACAATTTAAAACATAAAGTGAACGCAACAAAACTACTGTAATAACATTTACCCGCTATCTATATCACTGAGACGGAGACGATCGCATACGCTACCATCATCAATGTACTGATCCACCCAACGTTCGACCCCGGATTAAATACGATGGCCGCTGCCACTTTAAGAATTCTCTAAATCGGGTCACCGTCGGAAGCGTAAGATTCGCATCTGGTAGGAGTAATCTGTGGTATTGATGAAAAGATGAACTTCAAAATTGATTGGCGTATTTTGTACACATAATAATCTGGACGACGGCAGTGATAGTCTTTATATGGCAATCTTATGCAATGTAATATGATAATAACTCTGAGTCAAGCCTAGAATATATTAACTTATACATATACATATATTATAGTATTTCCTCATCTAATTTACACCCCGGATTAAATATTAAACGATCCTAAATTTGCTTTTATCTCTCGCTCCACCGTAACTCAGTAATGCATGTTTCATTGATCACACCTCGTTATGATGGACTGCGACATCAAAATGTTTCAATATTGCAAATTTCATCGAAACTTTAAATTGCTTTATTTAAATTTGAATGAATTTTTAAAATATTCAGCAATAGCTTGTTATAGGTGGTTCGAGTGTTATTGACAAACACCAGAGAATTTCATTTAGAAGTGGAACAATATTTATAAAAGCATTACATATTCGTTCAAATCGAGTCAAGGGCAACATAATAATACTCTCACTTGTCAAAAGTTAATGTTCCTACTGAGCTAATGCTGCAAGTTTTGACCATTTATAAATGTTCATTCAATAGACTTAGGTATCCAAAGCATAGCCTCTATTTAATATTTCTCAATCTACCGGTTTAAAGCACTGAAATAAAATCAAATATAACCTACAGCAAAAAATCAATGATCTAACTCATTCTTCACATATTCCGAAAATAAATTGACATGTTTTTCTTAAAAAAGACAAAGCTACCCATCACCCTTATCCATACAACTGTAATATATTCTTTTAATTTACATAAGAGAGAAACGACATAACTCCCTCGCTTATCAAAAGTCAACGTTGTCGAGCTCGCAGTCAAGGCTCAAGTTGAAGATTTACGAGTCCGAAAGTATCTGGCGACGAAATGAAGTTAATATTATCTAGCCGGAATGTGACCTAATAAATTCTCGGTCCCGCCAATCGGTTTTTTGTTTAGTTAGAGCCTGGGATTCGAAAACTTTAAATTAAGCGTGAGATTAAGTCTCCGAGTTAAGAACAATCAATTTTAGTTTTGTAAAGCCGCGATAGATCGAAGCTCGTAGGTATTACAATAGAAAGTATTTTTCTGATTGTTGATTTATCTATTTGTGAACAGCAGGGATACAAACAGGTCGGAACCCACAAAACTACATATAAAAAACTCGTACAATAATTAAATCGAGAATAAAATTGAATTGGTTCTTTTATCGCTCAGTGGTAGAATGTGGAAGTGCTGTTAAGCCAGATTAGGATTATACTCGTGAAAAGCTTTGTAAGAACGAAGCTTTAGAAATATATGTTGCATACCCTATAGACGACCGACGTACACAGCATACCTCGGACTTCAAGTGACAGTACCAAAATGTATCCTGCTTAACAGCAAAGAATTGAAGAAACATATAAGAGATGTTGTACATTTTAACGGCCTGTATATCAACCATATTTATATGAAGGTAAAAAGTCAGTTTGGAGTCTATCAGAACGACAGCAGACTTAATGAGTTTTCTATAGATGTTACGGGACTTATTAAATATTATTGTAATAAATATCGTAACATTTATAGAAAACTCCTTAAGTCTGCTAAAAATGTATAATACACCAATAAACTCTCAATGGCGAAAAATAAACAGAGGGAAAGTTGGCCAATTATTAATGACTTTCGCAATCTCTCTACACATTGAGATTGATCCGGAGCACCTAAATAAATTTTATTGTAGTGCAGCAAACAATCTAATTGAAAATCTCATTCTAGCACTGATCCTCTGTATTGCCTTAGTGATGTGCCTCACACTGGATCATTTGGTTTCTTCGAAAGGGACGGAAGTGATGGAGATCAATTCTGAGTTGAGGAACAGAAAGAATAGTGATGAGGATAAAATATCTGTTGAGGTTCTCCTGCGGCTGCCTGATGGTGCTCTTGATACTCTTCAGCATCTATCAATGAATCTTGGTTGCGTGGTGTCTTTTCAGCATGTTTAAAAAGATCATTGGTGGTCCCTGTGTTTTACTACAGACCTATCTCCTTACTTCCCACTCTGTCCAAGATCATTGAGAAACTCGTTAAGGGGAGAATGTGGAACTGCCTTCCGTCTTTTAATCTGATAACTAAAAGACAATTTTGGTTTCAGACATCTAAAGGTACTCATGAAGAGAGGGTTTATTTTGGGGTGAATCGGGGTGATACATCGGCAGCGGTATTCTGTGATATGTCTAAGGCATGTGATTGTATGGATCATGGATTACTTTTGTCGAAGCTCGAGAGGTATGGGTTCCGTGGCGTGGCTCATTCTTGGTATTCATCTTCCCTCGAGGCCCGGTACCAGTCTGTTGTACACCCTGGGATGCGATCTTCTACCTTAAGGATTTACTGCAGGGTTCCACAGATCTCGGTTTTGGAACCTATATTATTTTTGGTTTACATCAATGACCTTGTTAACCTAAATATCTATGGCGACTTCACAATTTTGGCCGACGATGCTTCCATATTGTGGCAGAATAGAGAGGTTTTGGACTAAAGGACACAATAACAACAGATCTAAAGCTTATCAAAGAAAGGTTTAACTCGAACCGCCTCGCCTTTGCCTAAGCTTATGTAAGAACCACATCGTTAAGTTTAAGTGTTATATAGCAGGCTTGCTGATGGATGGGGACCTCCTACCCAGCACGCTTATCACTAAATGCCTGGGAATACAAAATATAGCGAGCTACGTTTTGAAGACCACATAGTGACTCTCAGTAGAAAGCTGTAGTCGGGTTGTTTTGCTGTGAAAGTGGTTAGAGAAAAGCTGGACCACCAGCTGGCGCGGTCTGTCTATTTCTCTCTGTTTGAGTCGCACCTTCCATCTGCTATACCATTCTGGGGTGACTCTGGCCAGGGTTTCTTAAGTATCATCTTTATCCTCCAAAGAAAGGCAGTAAGATCTATAGTAAACATAAATCGAAGAAAAACCTGTAGGCCGCAATTCGTGGCTCAGAGAATTCTAACTCTGACATCTCTTTTTATATTGGAGACAGCAACATTCATTTTTAAACATCGTGTTGAAGTTCAAGGCCCCCTTCCCAGCATGATACCCGCCCTGTTCCAAGAACCACCCTGGTCAAAATGTCGCTAATTTATGAGGGTCGGAAATTATATAATTATTTACCGGCAGATAGAATAATTGGTAATTTATTTTCCTGTTTAATTTTTTTTTATTTCTTCTTTAATTTACGTATGTTTGTGCAATTTTAACCTACTTATTGACGTGAGTCTTACTTTTTAGTTATTAGAAACAGTCTTTAGAACAATTTTATATCATTTTATTGTTTCCTGTAGGGTTTTTAGATAAAAATTTTAACCTAATTCTATATCAATGTTGTGTGGTGCACAATACAATAGTGCATTTTTAGTTTGATATATGGATACACTTTAAAGGTTAATAGTAATTTGTATTGTTCCCTAGAAACTGTTATTTACTATCATTCTGCACTGTTTTTTTTTGGTTACGTGTTCACCTGCTTGTTATTATATAAACTGTATACGTGTACGTCTAATATGCTTTGTCAACGAAAATTGTAAGATTTTTTTGACTATTAAAGGTATTTGAATTGAATTGAATTGAACTCCCAGGTAGCACACATGATGAACTTTAGAAAGAGAAATTTTATTAATCTTGTAACCAAAATCTTATTCCCTTCTACCCCGAATTAAACTAATGGTCATACACCCTTTTAAATTAAGAAATGAGCTAATTCTCGTTGCAGAATCAGATTAACCTCTGAGCTTTATTATGTTTTTGCATACCACCGGCATAAAACATAAAATTTCAGTGTTAGTTTTATTAAGGCAGTTAGTAAAGAATTTAAGATCAAGCTGTGAGCCCTGAGGGACTCGGGAGGTTGATGTAAACGGATCCGAGGTGAACCCCTGAAATAATATAGAGTTCCACCCAGATCAGTAGGCTGCCAACCACAGCGACCTCTGTAGGGCAAGTACGCATGACATTGTGGCTTAGCTTAGCATTTTGATAAAATATTGCAAAAGTTCTGTTATTTTTGAATTTACTAGCTTTTCAGTATAACAAGCACGACCACTCCCTTTATGATACTACTAAATCATTTAGTTTACCTTTTTCAGTACCTAAATACTTGCCGAAAGACATGCTGGGATTTTTAAACGCAAGTTAAAGCCCGAGATGCAAAAAGCACTTGGTGACCGACCATTTTTTCCCATACCATACAGTTAAACTAGCAGTTTTTCGAGAAAATATTGTGTCTACTGTCTAACTATCACTGGAAATCTACGGGGATCCGACTGAATACTTTTCTGTATCTATAACATTCTATATGTCTAAAATTAAAATATGTTATATCATATATCTATCACATTTCCTGTGTTCAAAGTTAAAATATGCGTATCATCTCCATTAAAATTATGAATTTAATATTGTAAATGCTCTCAATGTTTTTAAATTTAATTATTTCAAAAATAATCGCCAATTTCGCGTTTTCAAAATTATGTTCTGAGTTGATTGGCTATTGTGTGCACTCCCGAATATGCAAATACTTTCTTACCGAATTGATGATTTATATTTTGTTTACAGTTAAGAAACACGAATGTTTATAAGCAATTATTTAGCACACAAATTCACACGTTGAATTTAAAATTATGATGATTAGTTATGTATAAAATCATATAAAATTCATGAAGATAAAATATTGTAATCAATTCTAAGATCTTAAGCTGCTCCTTAGCATAAGCATTATGCATTAATATTGCTAAACGCAAAATTCTAATAGCATTTCTCAGTAAATTCTTAGAATTTGAAGCTTTCCTTATGTTGAAACATCTTTAAAAATGTTAACCGGGTTAATACTCAATTAACACTAAAGGGTTTCGAGCAGGGACGCTTTACACTTTGTTATAATTAGCAGATAGTTTGTGCTGATTCTACAACCTTTCCACATGATCTTTATAAGGAGACTTAGGAAATTTAAGGTTGTTATCTTGAAACTCTTAGGTGTACAGAAGAGATGACCTTACACTCAAAAGAAATCAATATTTGTGTTGGATATTTTGCTCGAGTGCAATTCGCAGTGTATTCACTTGAAGTCCTCCAGTTAGACCAGGGGTATATTTTAGCCATATCATTAGTTTCATGGCATTCCCAAACACTTTCATTTGTTTAGTCTCCCGAACCAATTGTAAATGAAATAATTCTTGCAAAAACCTATAAAAATTTACATAAATTATTTAAATGATATATTTTGGTTACTATCACAGGTAACTGAACTTTTGCTGTGTACTTAATCGGCATGCATTATTACGAAGTAGTTAAACTTTATCACATGGTTTCCGCCATAAACCTTTTAGCTTTCTTTGTAGCCTTCAATAAAATATTAAATAAGCTATAAGGCATTCACTGAGGGTAATTGTCAACATTTTGATATAAAATAGCGAAGGTCTCTATTGGTTTACATTTTTCACTGCCTAATTACTTGTTGAAAGATTGTTGGTATTTTAATCACAAGCTTAAAGCTCGAGATTCAAGATGTACCAACTGGTGACCAACCAAGTTTACCCACACCATGATAAAACTATTACAGGTAAACCTGCTATTTCTAGAGAAAACATTGCTTCACATTCTAACTATTATAGATCTACAATATGTCTTAATTTCAAATATGTTACATCATATATCTATCATGTTGCATGTGTCTAAAATTATAACATGTGTATCATATCCGCAAAAATTATGAATATAATTTTGTAAATATTCGTAACATTTGGAAATTTAATTATTTTAAGTATAATAGCGTATTATGCCCTTACAAAGTTACATTCTTAGTTGATTGGTTATTTTATGCACTTCTTGCATATCACATCCAGGTATAAAAAATATTATTCTTTCATTCAAGTCGTCATTATCTGAAATCACATGGGAAGGTTTTGAAATGCCTAATCGAATATAATGTGCTTCACTCTTACCAGACTGGCTAGAATATGGAAACAAAAATTTCTTTACCGAATTTCTCATTTATACATTTGTATTTTGTCTGTTATTTAACAAAACAAATTATCGTGATGCATTTTACAAAATCAATCTTACGGCATAGCCCCGACAAATTTTTACAAGTTGGCATCATCAAGTTTTACTGCGTAAAACGATCGTATTTCTGACTTAACAACGGGTATGATTTATAGCATCCAAAAGTTCGACGGGCAGATTACATTTGCATTGGCAAACGTTTTAATGCGGAAATCCCCTCGTTCTCGAAAAAGCTAGGCTTTAGTTATTGCCTTCAAACTATTCTTCCTTCACTTGATTTATTAGATTACTCCGGTAAGTCAACAACAACATGAATGATAAATATTTTCGGATGTAAATTATTGACTGACTAATTGCCGATTGATACATTGAGTTTAGTTTTTGATATCAAAATTCATGTTTAATCTGTTACTTCTTCTCTAACAAAAGGTTAGTAATCTTACTAGCTACCGTTTTGCGAATATTCCTTAGATGTTTGTAAAAGTATTAATGGGCAATTCCAAGGCTTTCGATTATGTAAATCATATAGTATTAGTATCTAAGAAACGAATAATTTCTTAGTGGCTGAACTCAACGCATGACAATTGAAAATGATAGATATCTTAAAGTTTCAAGGAAGCTTGAGAGGAAAATATTCATGCATTCGACTTTTGCCCATATTTTAAAATCATTACTTTTATTTTTTACAGGCACAATATCATAATGCCGAAAACACAATTAACTTAGAAGCAAGCTTCTTACAATTTCTTCTCGCATGCTCAAACTCTACCACCTTTAATCTATGATCTACTTCTATCATTGAGTGAAAATGTTCATAATCGGTTCACTTTTAAAATAGGTAATGTTTAATATCTAGTATAGAAAAAGGTAAGAATTTTTTATTGATTCATAACCGGCGTTTTAAAAGTCACGTGATATACATACAGAGATCCCAATTTTGGTATTAACATTAATATATCCCCATTTATCTTAAACAGAATATAAAAAGTTTTCACGCGATTCTTTGGTGCTTTTATCCTGCAATTACTCGACAACGTTAATGGACCGTATTTATGGATGCACGTAGATTTCAAAAAAATCCAAAACTGCGTAACGATGGTGATTTAATATGTATAAAATCATGCAAGCGAGTTTTTTTGCTTCTTGTCCCTATTATTATTAAGAGTATTGTTATACTTAGTAGATATTTTGTGTCGGTTCTGAAACCGTTCTCCACTATTAGACCATGAATACAAGGGCAAGTATTGAGGGTTCTCTTTCCCATCTGACCTGCAATCAATTCTTCCTTCACCCTTAGGAGATCTTAGGAATTTCAATGTTGTGATTCTGAAGCCACCAGCTTTGTAGGAGGGAGGCCCCTATTTCTTCCAAGAAACGAACATTTATGGCGAGTGCTATCCAATCTTTGCGTATGCTGACATTTCCTACTATTTAATATATCTAATCCAATGATATTTCAAAGAACGGCGGAATTAGCTAACGACGAAATTAGGTTTAACTGATATAAAAACAAGAAAAAGTAGTGCTGCTTGCATCTGCATAACATGTGGGGAAAGTGTTTCATAAATCATGTTTATTGCGAGATTGGTCCGAAATAGTGAAAATAGTGGACAAAAATCGTGTTATATGTTTTGAACATGAACGTCAAAAAAACGTAAACAACATGAAGGATGTGCCAGAAATAAATGTTAAAATTACATATTTGAACGCATTGGTAGACGAACTAGGAAGCAAAAATCTAGTATTCTAGGAAAATAACACCCTATTAAGGGAAAAAATAGACCTATTGGAACAAATGAAGGTCAAGTAAGTCCTAACCTCAATATAAAGAAAAAAAATAACGAAAAACTTGCGATTGAGGGCAGAGACACTAAGTCTGGGAGCAGCAGCCAATTAGGCAGTAGTCTCGGCAACATTTCAAACATAGAATAATTATTGGAAAAAAACGAAAAACTTTCGGAAAAACCTAACCTCGTAAAACAAAATGTAAACAAGAAAAATAAAGACACAGAAAAATTCGGTAAAGTGACTCTATGTCAGGTTAACACAGCAATAGACGTAGCAATGACAAATAATAACAAGCAAATAAACGATTCTGACCAAAACGACGAAGAGAATTCTGGATGGATCACAGTGATGTCTAGAAAAATTAAACAAATTCTGAAAAATTCTAGGCCCTCGCCAATAAAGGGCTTAAGCCATCAAGAAAACATATTAAAGGCTGCAAAACTGACTAAATTAGCTTGGCTATTCTTATCGGGTCTGGATCAGAAAACCGAGGCAAAAGATGTGTATTTTTTACAGAAAATGAATCTCTTGGAGGGCTGCACATGTACAAAAATGGACACAAAGCAAAAACATTACAGTTCATTTAAGCTGGGGGATCCTGCAGACAAAAAGAATGAAATTATGTCACATCACTTGTGACCTGAAGATGTGTGACTTAACCATTTTCTCAACCTTCAAAGACGTACACTTTTCCAACGAAAAGAAACGGAGACATCTTAAAAAATGCAGCATGGTACACCAAAATTTCCAATCAATCGGCACCGCACATAATGCATTAATTAATCTTGTGGAGGACCATGCGGATAGTGTTGAAGTGTGTGACTGAGCACTGCAAGTCGGAGGAGCAGCTACAAAATCTATCAGTTACCTGACTTTCAGCTGGGATCTGCATGCTGTAGAGAGAAGGGTGTACATGGAGGTACAACAATATACATCAGGCAAGGGTGTTCAATGGAAACTAGAGGTGAAATAACAAGTTACTCAGACATAAATATTTCCGAGTGTTCTGCACTGGAATTTAAATTGAATAACTTTAAGGCAATAACATTATGCTGTTATCGTGCACATACAGCACCTTTAGAAGAGTTTTCTAATAAAATTGAGTTAGTCTTAACCAAGGTTTTAACGATAATATTGAAAATTGTCCAGTATATTTGTGTGGTGATTTTAACATTAACATTTTAGAAAATAAAACAAATTCTGCCGATTTTATCTCAGTTTTAGGGTCCTTAATTAAACCTTCTATTCTTCAGCCAACCAGAATCTGTAAGACCAGCAAAAGCTGCCTTGACAATATATGCACAAATTGTGACAATTTTAAATCAACAGTTTTAGATACACACATATCAGATCACCCAGGTCAGAAAATAACACTCCTTATGGGGGTGAGTAGTACTAATAGCAGTGTAAGACGTAGAGTTTTAAATGCTGAAAGCAAGGGAAATTTTGGGTCTCTGTTGGGTGAACAGTCTTATAAGGGAACTATGCCTTGCCAGCGCATGAGATAGATCAGCAGTGGATCTCATTTATGCAAACTGTGACACAGCTTCTTGACCATTGTTTCTCTCATAAAACAGTAAAAACCAAAGTAAAAATAGGTATGAAAAAAACTAAAAATCCTAAAGTTTCAAAATGTAAAAACCATTTAGATGTTTTGTTAGTCATGTGCATGAAAGGTACAGGGAAAGTTGTAAAAAAACTAATAAAACATACAACAAATTGCTTGAATCTGAAAAAAAAAAGAATTACCCTAACCGATTTTTTTTATGGCAGTAGCACATACACTAAAAAGAGATCCTATGGCCCTCGACGAGCGGTGTGCGTGCGAAGATATTGATTGACACGGTTTTTGAATAGTTGTAGGTTGTAATTAGGGGGAAACAGATGTCCTGGGAGTGAGTTCGACAGCGATGCAGTGCGCCAGACAAAGGAGTTCTTGTAAAGCGATGTTCTAGGTGTTTCCAGTTGTACGACGAATTGGTGCGCTCTTGCCGTCTGTCGTGACTGTGTGACAGGCGCTGCCAGGGGCGGAATGAGGCGAGCCAAATCCTGGGAACATCTGCCATGAAAGTATCTGTAAAACAGGGACATCTCAGAGCGATAATAAAACAAAGTGTATGTGGCAAATTGTGGGTGAAATTCAGGGTAAAAATACTGGAAAAGGGTCATGTCAGATTGAGGGTGATCCACAGACAATCACAAACAACTTTAATAAAATCATTCTGGATGCTGCATCAAAACTTGCAGCTGAGTTACCAGACCATACACAATATTAATAGAAATGAAAACTCCTTTTTATTACAAACGTCTCTTGAAGAAATAATAAAAATAATAAAATTCTTAAAGAATAAAAGAAGTTGCGGGCACAATGAGATATCTAGCAATCTTATAAAAAAGTGGTATGTGGAATTTTTCCACAAAATCTCAAATTGGCTTTAGTTAAACCTCTGTACAAAAAGGCGATCCAACTCTTCTTGAAAGCTATAGACCCATAAGTTTGCTTCCAGTGTTCTCAAAGATATTTGAAGTTGTTATGTGCTCCAGGCTATTGGGGTTCTTTGACAGACAAAATTTAATAGGCCCTTCTCAGCATGGCTACCTAAAGGGGAGATCTGTTGGCACTGCCATCTACAGTTTTATAGAAAAAAATAGTGGATGGTTTGGAAAACAGAAATTTGGCAATAGGTAAATTTTTAGATCTTTCAAAGGCTTTCGATAGCCTACATCAACAAATTCTACTGGAGAGACTTGAAAGGTATGGAATTAGAGGTGTTGCCTTACAATGGGTGCGTTCTTATCTGGCAAGCCGCAGACAGCGAGTTGTTATGGAGTCAGGGGGATCAGCATGTATCTGAGTACGATGAATTAACCTTGGGGATTCCGCAAGGAAGTGTGATGAACCCTTTGCTGTTTATCTTTTATGTTAATGACCTTGCTTCTGAAGTAAGAGAACAGAAATGTTACATGTCAAATTTTGCAGACGATTCAAATTTGTTAACATTAGGAATCTCATTTGAACAGCTAGTCGATGAACATATCTTCCAAGCCCAGAAATGGTTTAAAGCAAATCGGTTAATTTAGGGAAAAAACTACAAAACAAAAAAATTCAACCGTCCCTGAGACATTTCGGATTGGTACTGAGAGTGTCGCCCTTGATGAAAGCTCTAAGGTTCTTGGTATCCATATAGAACACAATTCGGATTGGTCGACGTAAACTTCTGAGGTTTCCAGAAAGCTAAATAGTGCTACATATCCTGTGAGGGTCATGTCAAAGTATCTAAGTAGAGATGATCTTAAAATGATTTACTATGCAAGCATTTGCATAGTATGGTGCTTCGTTACGATGTGATATTCTGGGGGGGGGGGGGGGGGGGGGCAGTGCAAAAGTCAAAAAAGGGCGGTACGTATAATATCTGCAATAGGATATCAGGACTCGTGTCTGGGAAAATTTAAAGCTTTAAATATCCTGACTTTGACAGGACTGTTCATATACGAGTGCATGACTCGCCTCTACCTACAGCAAATTTTGCTGCAGCACATTTGGCAGCAGCCCGGTGTTGTCATTCTAATATGTCACTTCACGCGTGCCCCTCCGCTCGCTTCGCTCGCTCCGGGAGCGCAATCAAGCAAAACTGACCCTAACTAACCCGAGGCAATGCCCAAAATCTAGGAAACTCAAGAAATAACAACTTTGAAAAGGTAGACGCGAAACGAGAGCCAGTTGTTTTTGTTTAAAAATAGGGAAAAGTTTGCACCCTTTGAAATAAGACACTCCCTTGGATATAATATACTTGTGCACAGATTATATGGTACAGAAAAAGAACCAACTTATTCTGTCATAAATTTTTTAAAATCATTACCCTATAAGATAAGATCAGCAACAAATCTTAAGATTTGTAAAAATTTTATCTTTGAACTTTCAATCAAAATAGAACACACAAAGTGAGTTTTTCAATTATTTTACATAAATCTTTGTAACTGCGTCCTTTAAGATTGTATATGTCACTCTCAATACCATATGCCATTTTTAAATTTGCAACTTTGTCTTCTAATCTTTAGTATTTCAATTATTTTTAATCTTTAGTTTTTAGATGACTAATTGACTAGATTTGTACTTAATTAAGACTATTGTTAGAATTTTTTCTCTATAAATCTCAACATTTTTGAGGCCATTCAATTCAAATTTGTATTTTCGTATTTTTTATTGAATGAAGAATTTTTCAATTAAATTTGAATTTGAAACACTTTGATTTGTTTTAATATTGAACCAAAGCCTTTCGGGTCAATTACAAATCAGATCATACTTAAAAATCCTACAAATACATAGTATGTATAAATAAGTTATTTAAAATAATATTTTTTATCGCAGTTACCTAAAGTAAAATCTCTGGAGAAACAAAAATTTGCCATTAGTTAACATGTTAATATAATAATAAAACTCTTCTTACTATTCTTCAATACCAGAAAAGGCTCTGCCAATCAATTAATCCATAATTTTACCCCAAAATCCCCTTATTTAGAACCCACACTTATACAATAACACCACTTTTGAATACGTAAAATGGAATTATTTTTTGAAATTTGCTATGTATGCTGGCACGTTTGACTAAAGTAGATTTTTGAAACTAAATATTAAAAAAACACAAATTCAGCATTTTCAATCGTATCGATCGGACTATTTGGCATGTTGTACTTGTAATCCTCTTTTTTAAGGCGCAGAAGTTTGGTTGCCCCAGATTATTCAATTTTCCAGTAATAAAATATTATGTGGTGACGCGTGTAAAAACTCGAAATAGCGAGGAGTTTAAATTCAACTAAAGTCAATTTGTCGAAGAATGAAACTAAACTCAAACATATTCGCGCATACTGCATGTGATCGCCAACGCCGCGCCGCGCCGGACCGCAGTAAGAAATAATTTTTGGAATAGATATATTTTTTATTGAAATGTAACTTTCTCCCAAAAACGCTGAGACCCGTCGATTTTTGACTTTAGTAACAATTGAATTTCAAGAAATTATATTCGAAACTTTACTTTTGCATTGTGTATACTAAATAAATATAATTATAGCACAAAAAAAGTATTTTATTCCTAATACCGAATACAAAAAATTAAGGAAAATATATTTAAAAATAAAAATACAATCTTCATTTCCTACGGCAACAAACACGTTTTTTTTTATTCTGCATCTGATGCCATAGAACTTTCACTGTCGTCAATATTTATAATAAGGGGCTCAACTTGCATATCAACAATAATGTGTAATTTCCACATTTTAGCTTCAACCTTTTCCTGAACATGTTGAATACACTTTTCCTCTTATCAGGTGTAATTCTTTTAATAGCACGATGAAAATTATTTTTCACGTCAGAAAATTTAAAAGTTTTATTTTTGCTGCAGCATATTGTTTCATATCTGCCCAAAGTAACTCAATGGGCTTGAGCTCACAGTGGTAGGGAGGCAATAGTAAATGGTATTATTTTGTTTTTTGGCCATTTCATCAATAATGTTCAGGTTACACTTATTTATATGCTCTTTGATACCTTGTAAAAGTTCTGCCCTAACCATTGTCTCATCAAAATCAATGTCTTTAGAACTAAGCCATTCTTGAATATCTGCTTTCCTTGTTGACATTGTTGGAGTTTTCTGGAGTTTCTTCGTGTGGAATGAAGCATTGTCTAAAACGACAACCGAATTCTCTTCAAGCTTCGGAAGAATTTTTGAAAACCAATTTTCGAAAGAGTCACCATTTATTTTCTCGTGACAGTCTCCTGTTTCCTTGGACTCAAATGCCCATAAAGCATCCGGCACAAAACCATCTGCACTACCGATGTGGCAAACTATTAGGCACTTTCCTTTTCCTAAAAACTATTTTCTCTTCTAAATACTTAAAAACCGCTGCCAATGGAATCACTATTTCCACTTCTTATAAAAAAAAAACTATTAAAATTATATATTACTCGATTTCTAACGATATTTTTAAAGATCCCCAACTATCTTTTCTACCATCACCCTTAATGTTTTCTTAATGTTTACTTCTTCATCTTGTAGATATGTGGAAGTAAAAGCAGTCTTGGGCAAATACCCCAACATGTGTATTAACTTATCGTTTTCACCGTATAGTTTGATGATAACACCCTTCGAATATATTTATTTCACCCCAGGTAAATAGCAATTTGTGCATTTAAAACATTGTATTTCAGTTACTCCTTAGTCCGAACCTGGATTGTGGGTAGATTAGATTTCGTTGTATGCAACATTCGCTGGAAAGCAAGTTGTCACTTCGTTAAGGAAATTGTTATTAATATTTCTAAACTTAATATATCTTTCGAAACAATCATCCATTATTGCGCAAAGATACTGACTTTAAATTATAAGAGGGAAAACCAAACTCAAAATCTACACTATTTTGATACTGTAGATTTTGAGTTTGGTTTTCCCTCTTATAATTTAATATATCTTTGTCCCCGTCAATGTTGTGTAAACAACAATATGTCAAATAAAGATGGAACATTTTTCTACCCTCTCAAAATGTTTCCTGCGCAATTCCCACTCTTTCAGTGTGCCGCCTGCCGGTAGGAAAAATTCAGTTTAGTAAACTCACCCGAGAAGCAACGATCCAGTCATCGCTCTGCTTGAATTTGGTGCCAAGAACATCTACCCAGTCGTAGCCCTGTTTGACGCCAAGATATTTAGTTATTTTCTCATTTTGTTAGCACAGATATTTAGAAAATATCTGATGTACTCTTTTCTCATTTTCCAAGCTTGAATAAAGAAAACTTTTGACAACACATCTCGTAGCTTATCTCCTGTTGAAGATAGAAGAAAGTAAAATGGCGGTTGGAAACTTGTAGTTAGACAAATCTGTTCCTGTACTCAAGATTCGAATCAAGTTTCGAAGTCTTATATCCCTGGCAAAATTAAGTTGAGAGAATCGTAGAAGAAGTAAAATCACAAGGTATTTAGTGTGAACGGAAAAGCAGTCAGTTAAAATTTTGAAATATAGGAAAGATTAATTAAATTCAGTAAAGCAAGGAGATAATTTTAAATTAAATAATCAAGAAGTTTTGTTAGACGTTTAGTAATAGTTAATTTGATGTACAGTATTTAGTTTTATGTACGCAAGGATGAATGCATGAAAGCATTGTATATTGACCATATTTAATGCAAATTAAATCTTGCATGATTAAAGTACGTGATACCTAAAATACATGTTTCAATTCACACTCTATGAATACAACACCACCTACCCATAGTAATACAGTCTGCTAATTCATGTGGTCAATTATAAAGTTAATTACCACCCCCTCATTTGTGCTAAAAAATTATTTAAGAATTAATTGTTTATACTGACCAAGCAGTTTTATTTTCAAATACGATATATTTTAAAAACAATAAAAGCAGGAACGCACAAAAGGAAAATTAAAGGTAGTTTCAGTTAAAATTTAAATTCTCTTCACTTGCAATAAGTAGTAAAAAATATGTAGGAGTCAAACCAATGTTACTAGAAATACTAAATAATTTTAAACTATACTTTGCTATTACCTATTACCTAAGGGGGTTTTTAATCCAGTTGAAAGGCCATCCAAGAAGGCTTGCCTTGAGGATTCTGTGGAAGAATCTAGTTAAACATTTGCGTATGCCCAGCGTTTACCCATGTTTTATCCAGGAAGTATATTTTTCTGTTTTCTGTACGAAATTTCTTATTTTTTCTAAGATAGTCTCTCTTCACACAGCTTTTATTGTTATGTGAAATCTCGTTCGTTTTTTGATGTTTATTTCGTTTGTGATATAAGTGTAACTTTTTAAAACTTTATAAATACCCTTATATGGGGCTCTGAACTAAGCTTTCCGTTAAAGCATTATACCAATGAATATGGGAGAGCCAGAAAAAAAACTTGGATAAATCCTAGTGTAATTAAAGCAGGGCAAGAACTAAAAAATAAATTTTGGTTGTTGAAAAGCTGCCCTAGCGTTGAACTGAAATTAAGTTACAAACAACAAAAAAAGATTATCAAGATATGATATTAAACACTAAAAAAATATATTTTTCTACGCTAATTAATAAAGCGGAAAACAAACCAAAAACCACATGGAATATTGTAAACAAAACACTGGGAAGGACTAAAACAAAAACCAATATTCGAATATCGCATGAAGGGAATACTGTGGAAAACCCTCAGGATGTGGCTGAATGTTTTGTTAATCATTTCTCGACCAACACGGAAAGAAAGTTAGTCAATGCTTTCGGTAAGGGTAAATTATTTAAAGAATGCACTTTATGTATGCCGAATGAAAGTTCTTTTGTTTCTTTACCGGTTGAAACCGATGATATTAGAGCAGCAATCAGAAGCCTAAAAAATGTAAAATCGTGTGGAAGTGATGGAGTAAGTACAAAGCTCATTAAAAACATTGTCGATTATATTGCCGAACCCTTGGCATATTTAATAAATTGATCTTGGTCAGTTTCCGAACATATTAAAATTGGGAACGGTTCTGCCCGTATATAAAAAGAATGACCCTAGTAACATAGAAAATTATAGACCTATTACAATCTTGAGTGTTGTATCTAAAGTTTTTGAAAAAATAATGCGTAATAAAATTATTAAATTTCTAGAAAAAAACTCTCTACTAACAGAGGATCAGTTTGGTTTTATAGCTAGATAGATCGACAGAAATGGCTGCAAATTTGTTTTTGGAATTTACTTACAAGAGCGTGGATGCTGGCTTTCAAACGGCTGGTCTGTTTTTTGATCTTTCATCTGCATTTGATACCCTTAATATTGATTTTCTGTGCAACAAACTTTATAATATGGGGTTTAGGGGTCAAATTTTGGCCTGGTTGCGTTCTTACTTGAGTGATCGCAGAATGTGTGTTAAAGTAAACGAAGCTAAATCAAGAGAATGCAAGCTTGCCTTGGGTGTTCCACAGGGATCGGTGCTGGGACCACTACTATTTCTAATATATGTCAATGACTTGCCAATTCACATTAAAGCCGATAAGTTAATAATGTTTGCGGATGACATGTCTTTTGTGGTCACAGCATCGACTCCTGAGGAACTGGAAATAAAAGTACGAAACATATTCGTTTCTTTTAAAGAGTGGTGTAGATTATACTCCCTTATAATGAATGTAGATAAGACAGTTGTTATAAAATTTTCGTTAAAAAACTCTTTACTTCCCAATTTTAGAATTGGTCCGGATCTGGAACTAAAGAGCTCTAAATTTACTAAGCTTTTGGGTCTATTTATAAATAACACTTTAGATTGGACTGAACAAATTAATAACGTTTATACTAAAGTAAACAAATCGTACTATGCTTTGTTAAGAATCGAAAACACAGTGGATCCTAATGTTTTGATTGACGTGTATTACTCGTTGGTGTATAGTCATCTAACGTACAATATCGTATTGTGGGGAGGTGCCAGTGACATTAACAGAGTGTTTGTTTCCCAGAAAAAGTGCATTAGATTGATGTTTGACCTGAAGGGGCGCGATTCTTGTAGGCCGATATTTATTAGTAACAAAATATTAACAGTTCCATGCATATATCTGCTTAAATGCCTTTTGTATGTTAAAAGAAATATTTTACAGTTTAGTACAAATAATACCTATCATAATTATAACACACGAGCCGGACCTTCTTTAAGTACATCTGCACACAAGACGAGGAAATACGAAACCGCGTCATCTTATATTGGTGTAAAGCTCTTCAATAAACTTCCCATGGTTTTGACAAGCATGCCTTATAACTTATTTAAAAGTAAAATAAAAACATTTTTGTCAAAGCGAGCGTACTATACAGTGAAAGACTATCTAAGTGAAAACGTTGGGGAAGACTATTTTAAGTAAATGATTCCTTGTAAATTTTGATTGACATGTACATCCATTGTAAAATGGCGAAAGTATGAATAAAACTTATTTTATTTTATTTTATTTCTTCTTTTTCTAATAATAAACTGTTTCTTCCTTGTTTTTGTACTGAAATCCCATTTCTTTCAGTAATGAAAAAATGTAGATCTTTTAAAATTTGGCAAGATCTTCATTAACCACTTTCAGTACTTTATCCACTGTAGGTTCATTCGAAAGAAAACATTGTGCACAATTCTTCTGATGGCGCTTCTGTCGAAATCATCTACCCCATCGTTTATTTTTTTTTCTAGGCGGATACTATTTTGAGTCGGTCAGTAAATAATTAGCTCTGAACTCACGAACGATTCGGTAGACACTTGAACGACAGACTCCCGAAATACATGCTGCTTTGCAAACAATTCTCTCCATCCTTATATCATTCCTTTATTGCATTTCTTTTTAATAAACGTTAAGAATAATTTGCTCTTCGCTCACGCTAAAATGAAGCTTTTAAGCTTTCTTTTTAGGCAGAGCACAGCTAATATCAACAACTTCATCAGCTGTGTCCGCGTCAGACATTTTGAACGCAACAAAATTAAGCAATAGACAAATTTAATAATAAGTCACGATAATACGAGTATATCATTTTAATACCAACCCTGTACGGTATACGATCTTTCGAACGCCTGACAGGATTTGCAGCGAAGCGACGCCGACGGCGACGTGTCGTGTCACTCTCCCGCTTCACCTGAATTTTCATTGGTGGTTTCTATAGGCTCGAACGACTCGGCCCAATAACGGTGGTGCTCCGCATTTCTTGTAAGCTGTTCCCCTGCTGATCACGCACTGATCATTGTTTTGGTTTAATATATTTCTTCGATAAATATACTTTAGCTCACCCAAAAAGGCATCAAGCTGTTCAGCTTTTGTAAAAAAATTATTTCTCTCAAAAAACTAAAATCCTTTTTTTTACATATAAATCTATATATTTACGTTTTCCCGACATTTTCGAAACAGAGAAGAATTTAGAGAGTTTTCTCCTAGAAATTTCCTATCGAACTGTCTTTCAGTTTTTCGTTACTAGACCCAAAATGACCACTTTTTCAAAAATATATACGCTTAGAAAAATACTGAACATTTTCTGATTCTCATTAATTACAATAAAGTTCCAAAGACCGTCAAAAGGATCGTGGCCAAAAAAAATCATCATAATGAATTAATTTTCTCGACAGTTATTGTGTATCAAAGCAAACTTCTGAAAAATCGCACATGTGGCGCAATAAATCAGGAACGGAAAATCTTGCCAAATTCCATATTTCCACTCGCAACCGTTTACGAGAAAAACATAATTAACTTTAAAAATAGCCGAATGAGCGTTAAATGACGGCTTAGTTTCATTTACTACCCCAGAAAAAGTGTACCGAAGGTGCCTAAAATAGTTTTCACTTAAAAAATCCAAAATTGCGTCATTATGATGATTTAATATGCATTAAGATAAAATATGTATTAAATGTTTGAATCCCGATAATGTCTAGCACAAACATTTTTCTTAAACTTTATATTCCAATGATATGTCTGTGCGTTTCTTATTTTCATTATATCTTCCTTCGTATCTTTTTTTCTCCATGCCGTTAAATAATAAACTATTATTTTTTTATAGCATCATAATAATTAGTAGTTATTTTGCGTCGCGTCACGTCGGCGTCGGTTCTCCAACCGCTGCTCACCACTCTATGTAAAGGTTCTTCTTCCCTCTCGACCTTTTAGTTAGTTCAGTGATAACACTGAAAGCCTTACATTTACTTACTGTTACATTTTTCTTGAGTGCAATCCGTAGTGCATTTATTTTTGGTTCTTCGAGCCTGATTACGACGATCTTTCCAATTACAAGTTTAATCATTCTTACAAAAATCAACAAGTATAGATAACTGCGCTTTTGCTGCACTGAATAGCATAGGAATGCACTAATCCGAAGTAATTAAACTTTACCACATGAATTGCTCCATAAACTTTTTAACTTTCTTGATAATGTGTTTAATATTTGATACATTTTCAGTAGAATTTGCGACACGTATTACTACCACGGAAACTGTGTAGCGTTTCAATCCGATTCGGATGGCCCTTATTATTCGACGCACGATCTAATAAGTCTATACATCATTTTTCGAGTTTGAGAGTTGTGAAGGTGACGATCATTTCTCTTTTGACCTTTTTACACGAAAATACGAATGGGAATGCAATGAAACGAAAAGCCTCCGCATATGTCTTATTTTCGCAGACAACTTGATCCCCAGTGAATAATGAATCTGATTGGTTCGAGAACTAGAGACACTGACAAGTTGACAGGGCGGTGATAAGGACTTGACTTTGTTCCCGTTTGATATACTGCCGAAAGAAAATTGATTTAAGGGACTAATGTCCCTCTGCGAGCATTTGCTCATATATTTCAATATTTCGATTTTTGCTATGGATGGTTTGATCGAACGGCATTTGTCATTCCAACGAAGGATACGTAGGAATATTTAAATTATTTTTTTTCAATAAGACTTGGCACAATACTATATAACAATATGGTTAAGTGACATTCAATGACATCTTGATTTTTCTTTTTGGGTTTTGGAACCTATTTAGAATTGGCCAGTTATTCTCATCACCGATCGCGTTGTCAAACCAGTCGTTAGAGGGCGCCAAATCACATTGCATTTTCAATATAATTATTTGGTTGACTGAGAAAATAACTATATTTCAAATTTTGTAAACAGGAGCCTTAAGTAATATTGTCACGAATAGCTTTGGGGGTAGCGCGTTTTTTTAAAGAATAACTTCTCAGAGAAGGTCCGCGACGCGACTAGTACATTTACTGGGTCTCAATGCTTCCTTCACTCTACCACCGTATGTTCTATTCGTGAGGACACACCTTGTTTAGCGTGCCGGGGGGTAACTGAGGTAGATCATGACCGAGTTACGTGTGGTAAGAAGAGATGATAAAATAAGCACGTTTAGTTTATAATAATAACAATGTATTAACGATAAAACTTTAACAATGATTATTGGTCAGAAAAATTAGATTCTACTATACCCGATTACTACGGTGCGCATGTTTTCTCGATTTGAGGTACTGTTTATAGGTCTTTGTTTACTGTCTTATAATTTATAGTTTTTCTTAAGGGTTGGGTTTTATTTAAGAGCACTAAAAGATTTCATTAAACTTTTTAACTGACTATTTAGACACTTGTCTTTCTCAGAACTCTCGACAAACTTCTTGTCTTGACTTTACTATGGATGTTGTGAAACCCCTGGTCCCAGCAGTCGTCAAGTGACTAACCGGTACCAAGTTTGGAAGGAATAATGGAGTAGAACCTAAAGCAGCCGTATGGCTAACATTTAAAGCGGATAGAACCCGTAGGCAGTCGTCAAATGGCTAACCTGGGAGCTGGAGGCGAGACTAAAGTCTGACGAACTGAAGGTTCGGTAGCGTATTTATATTAAAAAAGTGATGATCATGGCATGCTTAAGGTTGAAAGTCGCTCCCGTTGATTCATCGCGTTGTTTATAGTTTGCTTTTAATGTTTATATAACAATCTCCAAGTTCAAGTTCAAACTTACGACAGGGTGATATTTCTTTAGTAGCTTATGCATTTTAGTAGATTACAATATCACTGGAATAATTTCGAAAATCAAGAGATTAACACCCGGTTTTCATGGTCCTTCGAGCAAAAAAAGTTATTTTGAGGTAAGGATATACAATATTCTATTTAGACCTTTGACACTGAAACTTCAAATAAGGCTCCGCCCATTCCTAGATGTTCGTATCGAAGTCAAACCAGAACTACTTTTGTGTTCTGCCAACTCATTAGGAATCAAATACTGCTCCAACGTATTCATATGGGAGCCTGCCCATCACTTTGAACCCGGATAGTTAATTCGGAAACATTTTTATTAATTTTAATAATCGAGAAGAAAGGCACGAGCATTCTCGATGCTGGACATGAGTAGCCGGGAACAGAACATTTGTTCAGCGCTTGTCTATAACAGGAAATCAGCGTCCCGGAAAACACTATAATAAGTTCTCGCAACTAGAGACAAAACGTGGTCAATAAAATATATTTTAACACGTGAGTAGGTAGGCGAGCACAATACGAGCTTCAATTTCGTGACTTTCC
>MU182607.1:13988-30540 GCA_016904865.1 Pissodes strobi | reverse complement strand
GAGACCATGCATGCGACAGAGAAAGCATTCGAATCCATAGATTTCTTATGATGATAAGAGGCACTCGATCCAGTATAGATATTTTAGTTAATATTTTCGTCCGCCGTGCAAGCCAAAATGGGTACTAAGAAAAGCGTATGTTTTTGCCTGTCATTACCCAAAAGGGCCTTAACCATGTTTTTTGTCATATATATATTTTCTGAAAGATGGTTATCGAACGGGATGCCGATGGTACCTTTGGCGCTATTTGCGCACATCTAGCTCTAGTAGCTTTCGAGTAAAACCAATTCTGGTCTACTACGCCGGGCGCGAAAACGGCACTAACTTAAAATCGCTCGAAATACATTGAGACATCAAATTAAAGATAATTTTACAGCGAACCAAAAAATCGAAACAAAATTTTTGTATAAGGTGTCATAAAAGAGTTTTAGTGACAAAAAGACGCTAACTTAAAATCATTTGAAAATTTATCGAGTTTGGTATCAAATTGAAGGGAACTTTGCAACGAATCAGAAAATCGATTCAGAATTTTTATATCAATTTTCATATGGGAACTATAGTGTCCGAAAGGTGCTAACTTAAAATCGCTTCAAAATATATCAAGTTATATATCAAAATATAGGGAATTTTACAACGAATTAAAAAATCGAAACCGAATTTTTATATCATTTATCATAAGGGAACTATAGTGTCCAAAATGTGTTAACTTAAAATCGCTTCAAAATATACCAAGTTATATATCAAATTATAGGGAATTTTACAACGAATTAAAAAATCGAATCAGAATTTTTACATCATTTATCATAAGGGAACTATAGTGTGTTAACTTAAAATCGCTTTAAAGTATATCAAGTTATACATGAAATTATAGGGAAAATTACGATTAATCGAAAACTTGAAACGAAATTTTTTTATCGGTTACCGTAGAGGCATATATAGCATTTTTACTTAAACTTTTGCCAAAATATTTTCGACAAGGCCTTATTGCAAAAGAAATGTCAGAAGGATGTGACCGATGTATTACTTTGTTTGTTTATACGTGGCAGGTTCAATGTCGCCATTGACGTAATAACAATTTCCTTACATTGAGTTTGTTACTAAATATTCAAGGAAAAAATAAAAACAAAATGTACAAAATACCTCTTTTATTATAAAAATCCCTTAAAATATATACATTGGTTTTAGCGCATCTTAAATCATTAAATACATGTTTTTACAATGTAAACTGCTTAGAGATCCTTGACTTATAAGAGATTTTACATTACTACAATCTAACTCTAATAAATCAATTATTCTATTTGAAATTATTTTACTTAACCAACGTTTCTTCTGATCACCTTTTACAAACACAATTTCATTTGGTTTAATGACATTTGTTATAAACAGGTGGAGTCTTTCCAGAGGTATAGAGTCTTTATCTGAAATATCCCAGCTCAGTCCATGTACATTGTTTGATGTTGAATTTATATCTTTTCCCACACTATTGTTCTGGAACCAGTAAAATGGATACGAGAACGATACTATATGATGAAATATTTTACCATTAGACATATTCAGTATTGCAATTTCTTTACAAATGAAATCACTTTCCTTATATTGAAATCCTTGGATGTCTAAAATGTACATTCTTTCTCTTCTTCTTAGAAAACTTTTACTGTACTAGTAAGTGGACTATATTTTACTAGTCGGTCGTGAATTAATAAACAATAGGCTGTGGTGTTGGCTTTCACAATTTTGCTGGTTTCAAATTATATCCGAATGTCTACCGCTCCTTTAAGTACGTCTTCACTGTTTCTAGAACAATCGATGACTACCAGAGGAACGTGGGTCTTGAAATATAACGGAGCTGTACACGAATCACTCTGTTGACGATAATAATATGATTTTTGAAACTGCGTAAGCATATCGTAAAGAATTGCATACTTGTTGTTATCAAAGTCTAAATTTAGATTGTCATAGGGAAATACTTCAGAATTTAAATAGACTTTTAAATTAGTCAAATTGCAATGTTGGAATTCATTTATTTTTTTAGCAATGTTCGTTTTCATATCTGTTTGAAAACCTATGATGATAAAGCGAGGTTTCTCTAATTGATTTGATGATTTTGCAGCCCAAGTATGATTTTTACTTAATATCGCGTTTTAATGCACGCCTCAAGACAACTTAATTTTGATATGTTTTAAGAATTTAGTATAATTAGGTTATTTTGCAAGCCTATGCAAGGGCTTGACGTTTTGTTTGCTTCAAAGAAGCATCTTTAAGGCAAAATACAAAAACCTGAATTAATATTAAACTTACATTTAAAAACCACAACTTACAATAGTGCAGCTATGAAGAAACAAATACAGCAACAATGTCAACATCATGGTCATCATGAAGTTATCGAGAAGGCATTAAAATTGTATAAAAATTGCAAAACGGAGCAAATACGGCTTTGAAAATTAATAAAAAGATTGAAATATGCCTTTCTTGCACTGGACGAATTTTAATCCATTCTTCTGTCACTACTTTTCCCAATAAACCAAGTTTCATCTAAAAGCAACCGTTGAAAAAGTTATTCAGTTATTACGTTTTTTTAGGAATCCATAAATGAAAACTTCTTAAATCTAATATCCGGCAGATCCATTAAAAAGTTTTAGATATTTTCTCGTTTAAAATTAAAACCAACTTTAATTATCCAGTTTGGAAATACTTTTTTAATCGTTGGTTAACTGTTTTGGTTTGATTTTAATTAAAATAGGGAACACGTTTTTGGGACATATTTTTTTCAGTTTTGGAATGGTAAAATTTTCAATGAGGGTTTCCGAGCATATGGCGCAGTTTTCGCCATTTCTAATGCTTATCAGAGTTTTCCGATTGCCTCTTCTTAATTATCAACTTTTTCTTATGGAATATTTTAAATTATTTTTCTTATGTTGTCCTCCAGCACTTTGTGACCGTCTTTATTTTAGTTGATAATCTATTAGCTCGCTTAGGTTTATCAAACAACTAAATTAAAATACTGTGTTATTAGTTTGCTTAGTTATATTACAATAACTATGTTTACTTGCAGTTCTGTATTTCAGATCTGAGTTAATACCTTACCTTTGATCCTCGTTAGACCGGGCAAATTCATATATTACTATCGGTTTGAATATTTCGCTTCTAATCTCAGATGGATATGTCTTTAATTTGTTGCGGTCACTGATTTGCTTTGAGATACTGCTGCTGCTTTATTATTTACCTGTTAATTTGAGAATAAGTGTTAGTTATTGCATTTTTCTTTTTCCTCAATAGTAAAAACTAGTACGTGTTGGTTATTTTCTTCTAAGACTTGTTGATCTCTGCATAGATTGCTCATTGTTGTTTCTTCTCATAGTGCTCTAGGGATTTAGGGCGTATCCCTCACATATTTTCCCGTGGTTTTCCCCTATTTTCCCTTACTGTTCTTCCAAGCGACAATGTTTGTTTCTTTTTCTTATGTTTTAGTGGATTTGGGGTTATTTTGTAGTTCCACCTTCTGTTGTGGACTTGAGATTTGGTATTTCTACTTTATATCTATCTTTTCAAGTAGCATGATGTAAGTTTTGTAATATTCGATTGGTAGCTTTGAATATTAGTAATGGGCGATTTTTCCATAATTGTTGCTGTCGATTTGGATTTGTCGGTATCTTAATAGAGGTTGAAATTGCCGATAAATCATTGCATTGCAGTGTTAAAAATTAGTATATTTTCTTAAAATTTGTTAAAAACTTGGAGGTACCCTTGTATATAAACTTATCTGAAAAACATTTAAATTTTGTGTAAATGATCTTAACATGGTTTATTTATTCAAATGGACTTTTTGTAATGCATTAATTGTGACTTATTGTTTACGGCCGTACAAAATATATTTTAGGGAACTAAATTACACCTTGACAACGCCGCACCCGATCAAAGTCGTGGCGGTGGAGGTTGCGCGTAAGCGAACCGTGACGTTTTCCGCGACTTGAACTGCTCAAACAGCTTAAACAATGTTTTAGACCACTTAGATAACATTTTAGATAGGTTACCTATCTAAAAAGCTGCCTAAAAAGCTGCAACCCATATCGTTGAAAAATTCGCGCATACCTCTTGCGGCCAATCTCACCGACGGCGGAGAGCATTAAACTATCATTCTATCCCTACGCAGTTGACATACGTTAAATTTGTTTCGCCTCACTTTGGTGAAAGACTGTTATAGTTCAAAATATTATTTAAAGTTTTTTTCGCATGTAATAGCTAAAGCTACATACTAATAGCTAAAGTTACATACTAAATGGACACATCAATACTTGATAATTCCATTTTTGCTAGCTGCGTAATTCTTTAATTCCGATTTCCGCCTTTTGTAATATTGTAATCTACTAAAGTGTGTGAGTTTTTAAATAATTATCACCCTGTCCTAAGTTTGAACTTGAATACCTTACAAATGTTTGCCTCTTCTCTACTTATTTATAAAATAGAGCCGCTTGCTCTGGCTCCAGGGTGTAAACAGCACAAGTGCTAGTTTAGTCAACTTCAGTTTTTAGCAAAGGTAATCAGGTGCTATTAAAACTAACAGAAGTTGAAGCAACACATTCATCTTTATTTAATAAAATTAAAGCACTTGGACATGAAAAATATTATGTAAACATGCAAAGCAGAGAACCTTCAGTCCATCAGACTTTGTCTTACACTATATCCGCTCATCCAGTGCCCATATGGAAGGAAACAGGCAGAGACACCTTTGGATGACCTAAACCTGCAACCCAACTTTCAAAACGGCGCGCGGCGGCAAGTCCTGTTCTGGATCCCTTAAACTTTTGCACTAACGCATATATGCATTAACTTGCGGATACCTCATTGGGTGCTCATTCTAAAAAAGCAAAGTCAAAGCTAAAATAAATCTGTTGAAAATTCAAATAAATTAATCCCATAGTTAAATCTCAAAGTAGTGAGCCAGAGTACAGAGATCACCATCATAATTTTATGTTTTTATAGAATTTCATGTTCCATCCAAACATTGTCAGAGAAATGAAGATTAAAACAAACTCATTGTTTCTTGAAATTTTCAATCCTTTATGTTGTATCCTAAGACAGCTCTAATTCTTGGAAATTAATATTGGCAGTATGCGAATTGTAACCAACCTTATTCGCTAATTGCGCTTTCAGCTGGTTCATATGCCTAGCTCACTCAGCCATTTGTGGTTTTATTCTTTAAAAAAATATTTATGGAATATCACTTAAGCTGACCTATATACGCCACAAGGGGGTAATTAATGTTCAAATTACAATTTATTAAATGCTATGTTAAAAAAGTTTCATCTTGACACTTTAACACTAGAAATCACAACAATCAAGTATCAATTAAAACATTTAGGCCTGGTACTCACTGCGATTAAACTTCAGATCAAAAAGTAGCACTAGTTAATTACTAATAAAAATCTCAATAAATTACCTCGATGCCAATTAAAGAGAGCAGTTATCTTTAAAAGGATATTTTAATATTACCCAGTTCATCATCATCATCATAAGCCTGTTTGCGTCCTCTGTTGAACATAGGCCTCCCCTAACTGGAACCATGTCGTCCTGGTATTGGCTTTCTGCATCCAATCTCTACCAGCGGTACTCTTATTGTCATCCACGCATCTCATAGGTGGTCTTCCTTGTGGACGCTTGTGTGGCCTCGGTCGCCATTAGTTCGTCCATCTATTATCCTTGAGTCGTGCTATATGGCATGCCCATTTCCATTTTAATCTGGATATTCTTTCAATCACATCTGAGACCTTCGTTTTTTGCCATAACCATTCAGTCGTCTTTTTGTCTGTCGGTCGTATTCCCAACATACTTCTGTCCATGGCTCTTTGTGCAGTCCGAAACTTAGATGTTGATTTGGCGATTAGTGTCATTGTCTCTGTCCCGTACGTAAACACCGGTAGTACGCATTGATCGAAGACTTCCGCTTTCATGTACATAAGAATTGTTTTGCTCTTAAGGGTATCTTTGAGTTTACCAAACGCTACCCATGCCATCGCTATTCGGCGGCTTACCTCAGCTGTCTGATTATCTTTACCCACCATGATCTTGTGACCCAGGTAGTTGTAGTGTTCTACATTCTCTACCGGCAACTGGTCGTTTTCTCTAGGAATATTGGTCATTATTTTGGTTTTCCCCATGTTCAATCGCATCCCTACTTTGGCCGACTCTTCTTTTAAGCTCTTCAGCATATTGGTCAGCTCTTCCAGGGTTTCCGCAATAAGTACCACATCATCTGCAAATCTCAGGTGGTTGAGTCGTTTACCATCTACATTAATTCCCTTATCTGCCCAAGCAAATCGCTTAAAGATATTCTCAAGTGCTAGAGTGAAAAGCTTCGGAGAGATAGTATTCCCTTGTCGACTTTTATTTTCCCGGATGTGTCGTGCATTTTAATCGTTGATGTTGCTTTCATATAGATGTTTCTTATTAATTGTGTGTATCGTTCATCGATTCTGCAATCTTTCAATGCACCTATAACAGCCCACATTTCGATGCTGTCAAAGGCCTTCTCGAAGTCTATAAACGCAAGTGCAAGGGGACTCTGTACTCGTTGCATTATTCAAAAGTTATTTTGAGGGTTTGCAGATGATCATTTGTGCTGAACCCAGACCTAAATCCAGCTTGTTCTATTGGCTGGAATGAGTCCAACTTTGACTCTAATCGATTTACAATAACTCGGGTGAATAATAGTTGTAGATTGGTTGGTAAGAGATCTGCTAATGTACTCCACAAGATATTATCCCCAGTTTTGAACATCTCAGGTATGATGCCGTCCTCACCCGTAGATTTTTGATTTTTTAGTTTCAAAAGGGCGTATTTGATTTCCTCTTGTGTTATATCTGGGATTTCCTCTGAGCCTACGTTAGCGACCCTGGGCCTTTTGGGATACATTGCAGATGTTTCCGGTTCCGCTTCTCTTGATTGGTAGAGCCTTCGATAGTAGTTTTCAGCTATGTTTATGATTTCTTGTCTGTTTGTCGTGACTTGTCCATCCGTATTTTTTAGTTTCACTACCCCTTTTTTACCAGTTCCAATCTGTTGTCTTAAAATTCTTCGATTGCCATTTTCTTCAATACTTTTCCTGATGTGATATTCGTTGAAGTGCTGTATGTCTCGTCTGACTTGTCTACGTATTTCTTTTTGGAGGTCTATATATTTTAGTGTATGTGTTTCGCCCTTTCTCGCCATTTCTCATCTCTGGTCTAAAAAGGCTTTAGTTTGCGTGGAAAGCTTACTCTCTCGAGGCTCTGATTTCTTTGGCCTAATCTTTGCAACTGCAGTGGTGGTCACCGTTTTAATAAGCTCGTTTATTTCTTCGATCTGCATATTGCTAATATGTTGTTTACAGATCTCAGTTTTCACGAGATCGATGTAAGTTTCTTCGTTTTCTCTGATCACCCTAGCATCGATATTGGCATTTGACCTTTTCGTTACCATATTCCTTCTGTCCTTTTTGACGTTTATTTCTATTCTAGCTCTCACCAGCCTATGGTCACAACCAGTAGTGAAGTTGTTCAATACTGTCACATCTCTTTTCTACTTGTGGTTACAAAATCTATTTCGTTCTTAGTTTTGCCGTCTGGGTTTTTCCATGTCCATTTCCTGCCCCCACTTTTTTGGGAAAAAATATTCATGGCATATAAGCGATGGTCATTCAAGAAGTTTAGGAGCATATTTCGTTCCTTGTGCCCGTTCCACAATTTCCAATAGCAAGTTCGTAGAGTTCCTGCTTCTTCCCTAATTTGGCATTGAAGTCGCCTATCACGAGAGTATAGGTTGCAGTGTTGGTATTCATACACTTGTCTACGTCTTCATAGAAATTGTCTACTTCCTCATCTTCGTGGTCATGAGTTGGAGCATAGGTTTGGATGATTTTTAAGGTTTTCGTGTTGTTAATTTGTCAGATATGCTACCCTTTCGGATGTACTTCCCACATCCAGTATGAATGGTTTCAGCCATTTATTTATGATGATCCCCACTCCACCGTACGTGTTGTTGTCATTTCCTTTATGGAAAAATAGATGCCATACCCAGTTACTATTGCTTAAATATGTAACAATTTATTTGTTAAAATTTGAGAATAAATATCCACTAAACTACGCTTAGCTCATTCTCTTGGCAGCTGGAATATAGAGGGGATTTACTGAATAAAATATATAGAAATAAATATAGGCGCACCAAATAAGGAACATTGAGCTCAATTGACCGATATCAAGGCGAAACGTTCAATAATAAGGTTTAAATAAGTTAAATTAAATGTCTGCCATGGATTTTAAAGATAGATATAATTAACTTAATATAAATGGCATAACCGCCCTAATTATAACATGTAAATTTAGATAATACCAAGGAGGAAACGGTAAAAGAATTACAGTATATTAGAGGACTAACTCTTATTAAAATCACTAAATAAGTTCAGCGAACTAAGACTCAGTACCTCTGGAAGTAATATTTCCAGTAGGTGCTTCTCGGTGGAATATATTTAGTCTTTTCACTTGAAAAATTAAAGGTAGTAGCAAGATAAATCAAGAACAAAGCTCAACATATTAGCTGTGCTGATTTATTATTAATTGAAATTGATCCTACCAGACTTGACGATGTGTTTTGTCCTCGGCAATTAGAAGACCTAGGCAAAGGTACCAGTCGGGATAATCAGGCTACACTAAACTCTCTGTCTGGTCCAAGCTGGAGAAGACGGCTTGGCTCCTACTCAGATCAGGAAGGCCTCAAGCAAATGGGCAGTTGTCCCTCGGAAAGACCCTGGTGAAAAATGTTTTTTTATAGTCCTGTTACTTAGAAGCACATGAGTCGAACATACCTATTAAAATAAAAGGGTTATCACACCGCTTTGCACACGATGTTTCACAACAGCATAGCTGGTACTCTAACAAAAGCTACGCGTTACTACGCTTTGTAATATTAACAAAAAAATGTTATCTGGCAATCATTAACCAGCAGTTGAAAACTTAATTGCCATTAGGCAATCATGGACGGAAATTGCGATACAATAATCAGGTACAATTACAACGTTACAGAATCTACACACCCTGAGTACCATATTAAGTTTAATTAAATCATAATTGATAAAAGTGGTCTGAAATATAACAAATTGGCGGCTTTATCCTTAAATTAATACACAATAATTTATAACAATGCCGCTAAAAAAGCTTTTTAATATCATCTAGTTTTATAAGGTAAAATAATTTATAACTTAGCCTCGGAATCGCCCCTAAAATGGTGTCTTAATTGCTTTATAAGATTTTTTATAACTTTGCTGTGGAAGAGCTTTAATAATAATTTTAAAATAAAGTTTAATTGCAGAAAACAAAGTAGTATTTTGTATAATTTTGATATAGTTAATTAGCATTTTAGAAGCCTTAACAAAATAAGAAAAAGAAAAAAGAATCGTACAAAATTTTAACTATGAACAAATTTGTTGGTTAGATATGAGGTTATTTTCACTTGTCCTGTATGAGTCCAAAATATTCCCATCATGATCTGGGACACCCAGTATCTCGCCTTGACGTTATATACAGTCATTGTTTCGGTTACTAGGATTGAAAAAATCAGAATCTATTTTTAAATATAAATTTTAGTATGTGCCCCTATAGTACATATAAACATTTTTCTAAACTTTTATGCCTCATATGTTTAAAACGTATTTTTTATTGAATAAAGTCATTTTATAATAATATAATAAAATAGACTACGCAGCACAAAGTAAAATTTGGCTTTTACTACATAATATTTCAAAATATGCATAACGAACGTAAATGACATAAAATAGACCAGTCCGTCCATCCCTAGAGCTTAATATTCCGGCTGCCTATATTCATCATGTACGTATATAATATTATCTTTCATTAGGTTCACGTTGATATGTACTTTCCGTGTTTTATATGTAAAAGTACTAAAAATAGGTTGGAAAATAAGTTATTTTTTGCGAAATTTGATAATAATTGTATTTATATAGTTGCGGACACACAACATTGTAAAGAGAACCTCAATCTTTTTAATATTATAAGGTTGCACTGCACAATATTGACGAATTTTACCGCTTTTTTAGATGTTGTTTAATAATACTTTTTTTCATCCTGTTATTCCTGTTTTAAATTTATAATATGCTTTACCAGCTTATTCTGCTTAAATATAATATTTATTTTCATAACGATGCAACAGGGAAATGTTCCTTCTAAAAAACGAGTAAAATGCGAAAGACATATGATCGACTATCTATCGCATGTAAACCCCGCCAAACGTATATAAAGCTAATTACATTGGTACGATCGTCTCCGCAGTACCCGCAATCCTGGAATTATCGTGTTTGAAGCAAATAAGTGAATAAGTGTTCCGAAAGTCAATAAAAGTGTTGAAAAATCATTACAATTCCTTATTGCAAATGAGCCGTACTCGCCACTCTCATATTAATTCAGTCATTTAAGTTACAAGCCTGGTAAAAATAATAAAAGGTTAAAGGCTGCAAAGTTATTAAACCGAAAAAGCTGGTCTAAGTAGAAAGGGTAAAATTTATAATTCCTGTAGTATTCAGAAAGCATATGAGATAAGTTTAGTATGAACTCGATCTATAAGTAAGGAATCGTAAATTGTATTAACATTCATGTTTCAGTGGCTCTTTAGACTGTATCATTGGCCATAATATCTTATCGAACTGTCGTAAATATAGTGATTTTGTTTTTTTTTTATGTTCGGCACACACACAAAAGGAAAATCCTGTGCCACTCAACGAGTGGTGCGTGTGCGGAAAATATGGTGGACGTTGGACTTAAAACGCTGTAGGTTGTAGTTTTCGCGAAAGACGTTATTCGGAAGTCCATTCCAGAGCGAGGCAGCCCTCCAGACAAAGGAGTTCCGCAACAGGGACGTCCTAGGTGTTCGCGTCTGAATCGTATGTTGATGAGCAGCTTGTGTCTGATGGTTGTTTCTGTTTGGCACAACTCTGGGTGGATTCATAAGTGCCAGCACGTTGGAACACCTTCCGCAGTAGTATCGATGGTAAAGAGATAGGTCCGCCTTTTTTCTTCGATGTTCAAGGCTATCAAGGTCTTTAGTCAACTGTGGATCATCCTCAAGACGGACTGCTCTCCTCTGTACGGAGTTCAATGTCTTGAGTAAGTGTTTGGGTGCCGCGCTCCAGACATGGCAACACAGTATTCCAGACATGGTCTTATCTGGGCCTTATAGAGCAGTGAGAGCTGATGAGATGTATACAACCTTTTTGCTCTATAGAGTGCTCCTAGCTTTTGTGCTGCTGCCTTAGCGATTTTGGTGACGTGATTACGCCAAGACATGTTGTTTTCTACAGCAGGCTTATGAATGGATTAGGCTAGAGTCAGTGTTTGTCCTGTCATTGATAAGTCAGGTCCTGCGGTATTTGCTTTTTTTGAGAAGACAGCTGCTTGAGTCTTTCCTGCGTTAAACTGGACATTATTGTCCTCATCCCATTCCACGATGGCATTCATATCCTTATTGATGCCAGCATTCTGATTTTCTTGCTCGCGTTGGGAACGAGCAGCGGTCATTGTAGTCCGCGACATGAATAAGGATATAAGAGTGCTGTCGTCTGCAAAGCTGTAAATAGAATTTTGTGTTTTGTCTAAGAGATCGTTGATATAGAGTAGGAACAGTGTGGGAGACAATATACACTCTTGAGGAACCCCGACATTGATTTTAAATTCATCCGAGAGATGTCCATCAATACCAACTCGGTTGCTTCGATCTCTTAAAAAAAATGGAAAGCCACAGAAGCAGTGCTGTGGTAGTCCGTATGCCGTCAACTTGCTTAATAATCCGTCTTGCCACACCCTATCAAATGCTTTGGACATACCGAGAGCCACTGCACGAGATTCGGCGTATCGCTTATGATGCCTGCCGATTTGAGATATTTTAAGAGCTGTTCATTGATCAGTTTCTCCATGACTTTGAACATGATGAAAACTAAGATAATTGGACGGTAGTTATTTGGAATTTAGCTAGAAGGAAAGCATGCAGTTCTGTATGAAAGAGAGAAAGGCCTGCATAGTGGAGATGTTAGTTCCGCAGCACATTTCTTCAGCACTATTGCTGGGACGACATCCGGTCCTGTGGCCTTGTTAGTTTCTAGGCTTTTGAGTATTCGTTTCACTCCGCGTTACCGAAATAGCAGACCTGGCATTGAGAAATTCATTCTCATGATAGTTGAGGGAGCCTTTCCTTAATAATCTAAGGTAGAATTTGATGCAAATATTTCGGCAAG
This sequence comes from Pissodes strobi, assembly GCA_016904865.1. Lineage (NCBI taxonomy): Eukaryota > Metazoa > Arthropoda > Insecta > Coleoptera > Curculionidae > Pissodes > Pissodes strobi. The sequence goes on along the minus strand of MU182607.1, from coordinate 18,269 downwards.
AATGTTCGCTTGTTCTTTGGATGTTTCCGCTATTTAGCCATCATATTTGGTCAGTGGTGGGATTGACGTCTTTGAGAAACCCTGATTGACAGCTTTGGCAACTGACCAACAAGATCTTGATCCGTTAGGCCAGTTGTGAAGCTTGTTCTTGATCATCATCATCATCATCAAGCGACCAATGCTGGACATAGGTCTCCCGTAGCTTTCTCCATCCTTGCCGATCCTGTGCCCCCTCTATCCAGCTGGTCTTTATCCTTGTGACGTCGTCGGTCCATCTGGTTGGAGGACGGCCTCTACTTCTGTATGCGTCTTGGCACGGTCTCCACTCAAGTATCCTCTTTGTCCAGCGATTGTCCGAAAGTTGCGCCACTTGACCGACCCAGTTTCATTTTAAGGTTGTTATACGGGTAACCGCGTCCGTCACTCCGGATCTCTCCCTTAATGTTATATTTGGGATCCTGTCTCTTAGCGATATACCTAACATCGACCTCTCCATTTTCCTCTGCGCGATACTTATTCTATTTGTAGTGTTCTTTGTGAGGGTAAGTGTTTCAGCCCCGTATGTAAGCACAGGCAACACGCACTGGTCGAATACTTTTCTTTGTAGGCATATTAGAATGTCTGACTTAAATATATTGCGCAGCTTTCCAAATGCCTATTCTTCTCCATATGTCACGGGTTTCGTTGTCTCTACCAATAGAGATTTCGTGACCAAGGTATTTATAAGAGCTTACTTGCTCTATGCTTACTCCGCCTATCTTGATTGCCTCACTCATAACAAGATTTGTCATGTATTGAGTTTTGTTGGTGTTGATTTTGAGTCCAACAGAGTTCGATGCTTCCCTGAGCCTCCGTAGCATTTGTTTTGCTTCGTCCATACTATCTGCGATAATTAAGATATCATCGGCGAATCTCAGATGGATTAGTTTTTCGCCATCTATGTTTATGCCCATGTCACCAAAGTTGGCCTGTTTGAACATATATTCTAGGAGGATTGTGAATAACTTTGGTGATATGACATCTCCTTGGCGTACACCTCGTGCAATATCAAAGTCTTGGGAATCATCTTACAGCCTAACACAACCTTTTGCTCTTTGGTACACGTGTTTGATGACATGGATGTATCTATGATCGATACGGCATTCAGCAAGAGCTTGTAGCATTTTATGCTGGTTTATTGTGTCGAAAGCCTTTTTGTTATCGACGAAAATTATGCAGAGGGGTTTATTATATTCGATGCATTTTTCGATAAGGGACTTGACTACTTGTAGATGGTCATTTGTGCCAAATCCGGCTCGAAAGCCAGCTTGCTCGCGGGGTTGATATAGGTCGAATTTATTTGTTAACCTCTTGTTAATGATTCTCATGAGTAGCTTATATATATTCTATAGTAAACTAATGGGTCTGTAATTTTGCAGGTTGGTGATATCTCCTTTCTTATGCAGTATTATAATTATTGCCCGATCCCATTGGGAAGGTGTTGTCCCAGTTTGTAGGCAAGCATCAAATAGCTTGCAATTGCTTTATTGTTCCTCATATCTCTTAGTGCCCCTTTTATTTCGTTTAAGGTAATATTTGGAATATCCTCGCACCCTTGATTTTGCACTCTATTTATGTTGGTGTCCAAGCTTACTGCATTTTTATTGCTGTATAGTATCGCGTAGAAGTCCTCTACAACCTTCTACTACCAATAATTACGCGCCCGAGTTATCCGCATTAGGGGTCAGCCCAACCTTTGTGCAATGGGAGGGCTCACTCTGCGGGAACCGCCTTGTTGATCACGGTAAACCTCTACGCCAGGTAAGTATGTTTGTTTAATACAACCAACATACAGCAAATGGAGATCGCTTAGAGATGAAACCCATTATCAACATAGAATAAAATCACAGCTAGCACATATGGAAAATGTTTAGACCCGAATATAGAAGACCAGAACGCACTTATTACAAATTCTATAAAAACCGCACTAAAAGCCAGACACAAAGCACCGAACGAAACGAAACACTCAGTACTAGCACTAAACAACTAATGGAAAGGAGAAGAAATCTGACAAATAAACATACAACAAACGCAACAGAATTAAGACGTCTAAATAGAGAAATATCCAAGGAAGTGCGAAGGGACACAAGAAGATACAACACCAATGAAATCTAAAAGGTAATTGAGCAAAATAAAGGCATGAAATCACTACGGAAGCCATTCTCCGAAGGAAGGAAAAAAATCTGCAAGCTAGCAAAACAGAGTGGCCATATAACAACAAATAAAATGGAAATATTAAAGGTTGTAGAAGACTTCTACGCGACACTATACAGCGACAAAAATGCAGTGAGCTTGGACACCAACATAAATAGAGTGCAAAATCAAGGGCCGCTCGTTATTGATATTAATTGAGATTTTGGATCGGACCAGCCTGTGGTCGCTGCCTATTGAGAACTTATTCAGCACAGTTACCTCCCGCACTATTTCCTTTCTGTTAGATATGATAAAGTCGATTTTTTGTTGTAGAACCGTCGAGGCTGGCCCATGTCCATTTTCGCTGTGGAGTTTTGCGATAGAAGCTGTTCATTGCAAATAGGTTATGTTGTAGAAGAAATTCCAGAAGCATTTGACCTCTCTCATTCCTTACTCCAAATCCGTGGGTTCCCAACGATGTTTCGGTTTCGTCTTCCTTATGCCCCAATTTAGCGTTGAAGTCCCCTATTAGCATGCTGTCGTGGGTAGGTTCTTGCTGTATTGCGGTATTTATATCATCATAGAATACTTCCACCTCAGCGTCCAGTTAAGAATAAGTTAAGAATTATACTGTTACTATGTTAGTTTGAATTTTGAATATAAATCATTAAATAAAGTAACTAATAATATTAAATAAATAATAAATTTTTTAAAAAGTGAATGGTGAAATAATCAAGATAACAAATGTGCGGATGTAGGTGTGTATACCTGGATAATTTTTAACGAGTATCTAGTGTTTAGTTGGCCTCCTCTGTAGTGCAGCAAATGGCCTGAATGAAGTGTTAGTTGTTCCTCATATGTTCTTTTGTGTTCGCTTATTCCTAGTATATCCCATTTGATGCGGGAGAATTCTTCCTCGAGTTCTTGTAGTTTCTGGGTCTTTGACAACGTCCTAGTATTTGGAGTAGCGATGGTCAGTTTCCGGTTTTGGTAGCCTATCCTGTACCGAAGATTCTTCGCACCCTCTGCTCGCTTCCTTGTCCTTCCGCTACCTTGGTCGGGGGTAAGCGAGCTGCCGGGGACTGAGGGCCGTGTGTTCTGATGTACTATCATTACGGGGGTTTTAGCCATTTGCCCTAACACGCTGGCCAGTGCGGGTTGGTAGAGTTGAGAATTCATTTCCTTAGTTTTCTGTTGTAATGGTTATACCGCCATGACTCGGTCGTCAGAGCCTCTTTGGTTTTCTAGCAGGGGGAACTAACGTGCAGGCGAGGTTGACATTTGGGTCGGACTTATCTGTTGTTTTGCCGTCACCCCTTACCCCCCTTTACCCTTCTTGATATGCTCGTTATATCCTCCCTTGCTCTCGTATAATACTTCACCTTCTTCAAAAACGCGAAGGCGAACTCACCAAATTTATTTCTTATCTCATCCATGAAACCGGTTGCGGTATATCACAATTTTACTAACAAAAAGGAAATATCTGAGCTAATCTAGAGGCGTCATTTCCTCTGGGCCTTCCTACATTCATATAAATACATAATATGATTTATTTCTCTAGGATTTATATCGCACATTAATAAATATTTTCTTGAAGAAATATAGCAGGAAGAGGACGAACTTCCAAAATTAGCATCTAATTACTATTTCGCATAATTTCTGATTTATACTTTCAGAAATTCCAATATTAAATTATCGCTTTTAATTTGAGTATTGTTTCAGTGTTGGCTCGAAAAGTCAATTAACCATGATGGTTTGGTCCGCTTTCAGTGTTTTGAAAACTTGAGAATATTTAGCTTCCAACTAAAGTTAATTAAAAACCACTTAAAGTTAATAATAATCAGCGAAAACTAGGGGAACTTCTCGTGTTCGATCGGTTCGGTTTCAAAACTAAAAAGGTATCGCTCCATTGACCGCAATTTTGATGAGGTAAGTTTTCTTTGACCTTATTTGGTTTTAATTAATATTTGGAGAGTAGAGATTTCTATAGCTGTGACGTGTGACTCTATACTTTGAGCTTTAGATAACCTCATTTGATTATTAAAAAGGGACAATAGAATTGACACGACCAATAAATTATCCATTTCTATCTTAACCCCATTTTGCTCT
>MU182607.1:3085-13588 GCA_016904865.1 Pissodes strobi | reverse complement strand
TTTAATTAGGTAACTTTTTCAGCGTTCGAATAGCACTTATTTATTATTAGAGGCGGACGAAAATATAGATTCACGAATCGGTAATAATTAATTGAAATTACAGATCTCGTCTGATTGCTTTAGTTATGGATCTACATCATTTAAGTCGAAAAAAAATATGCGGGGCATAGTGGGAATCAATTAAATAGGTGTATTACTTAATTGGGCTGAAGCAAAAATGTCGGGATAACCTGATTTAACATGATTATTAAGTATTCTATTAGGCTTATATTTTCAAATATTTTCCAATTTCAAATTCACGTGTTTAGCCTAAATTTGTATCTCAAAGTAATTTTTAATTTAATAGGGGCATGTATGTTCTGATTCAGGTAGTGGTACTAAGAACCATATGAGAGGACACAAAATAGAGAAAAACCAAAACAGTGCTAAGGCAAAACAGAGTTTGACAAAGCAGCATATGATCAAAAGGCCGACGCCCACAAATTATAGGAATAAACATGTACAAATACCCAAAAAAATCTAAAAACCACTAATCATCCCGGCATAAAATGCCAATAATCGCCATAAGAAGCGGTATTAAACCTGTATATAAACCTGTCTAAAGTTACTCTAAAGCGGTATAGATACCTGTATAAAGCGGTATTAGACCTATCTCAAGCAGACATGTCGAATTCAAACTAACCCAATCTAATCAGAGACTAGTACAAAATTAATAAAAGTCATTGTCAGGAAGTAGAGTGGAATAAGATAATCATTCATTCATTGGCCGGATATTGCCACACTTTTCTTTCAAAATGATTTTGCTCTTATAATCATAAAAGCCTCTCTCACTGGTCAAGCATTTCAGGTTTAATATAACTACTACTAAAGTAATAAATAAATACCATAATATTTCGCACTAGCTGCATTCCTGAGGCAACCCCTCTAGGAATGGTTTAGATTTTCCCACTTCATTTAGTTAACTTGCAAATATTTGGCTCACCCAGGACCCTTATCGACCCCAACCGACACACGAAATTTCATTCCTTGTCTCTTTGACTCCTTCAGTAAATATCCACTTGAAACCCTAATGGCTTCATATAAATCCTAACTTCATTTTGCTCTCTTGGGACACTTATCTCAAATTTTATTCTGCCAAGTGCCGTCTATGTTTTAATTAGATCATTTTTTTTTACGTTTTAATGACGTTTATTAATTATTAGAGACGCAAGAGAAAGGAGACTCAATAATCGGAATTTGATTGGAACGGTCAGTCTGCTGGTAATCTATTAGGGAAAGTTGTAACACTATTTCTTAATCGTTTAACAAACGGTCCATATGCCAGATTTACTCACGGGCTTTAATTTTATTTAAAGGTGTAGGTCTACGATTTGTCAGTTAGGTGAATGCGCCACTATTTTTTTTTCACTAGGAATATATCAGTGATTCTTACGACGGCGTACTGGGGTCACACGAGAGAAAGTATTTTAAAACAGCTCTAAAATAAAAAGTTAGAATTTTGAGATAAAAAGTCAGAATTTTGTGATAAAAAGTCAGAATTCTGAGATAAAAAGTCGCAATTCTGAGATAAAAAGTCAGAATTCCGAGAAAAAAGTGAGAATTTTGAGATAAAAAGTAAGAATTATGAATTAAAAAGATTAAGTAAGAACTATCGAAATAACAATGCAGAATGTTACTGTTATAAATCGTGGTCTTATCGTAGCGTATAATACGTATTGAGGTGTTGTTGAGTTTAGAGCAACCTTTAGTTATTAGGTAAATATAAAGCACATACATTATTATTTATTATTTTTTATATCAGAATTCTTACTTTTTATGTCACAATTCTGACTTTTTATCTCAAAATCTTAACTTTTTTTCTCACAATTCTGACTTTTTATTTCAGAGCTGTTTTAAAATATTTTCTCCCATGTGACCCCAGGACGCCATCGTAGATTCTTGATCATTGAAATGTGGGTAGTAAAACTTTGAAAAATACCCTACATCAGAACGTCGAGAAAACTGAAGATAAGGTATACGAACTGATTACTGTCCTGACTATTGCTTAACAAAATAAACATCAAGACTTCAATTAAATTATTTATTTAAATATGAAAAACTTGCACATTAAAACAATTAATCAGATCCAAAATTAAGTTGAGGTTATGGTATCACCCACAAAATAATGAGAAGATTCTCCAAAATATTTATCATCTGACTTATCAGATTATTAAGTCTTAATCTAGATCTTACAACATTAATATGGCCCAATTCCTATTTTGAAATAGTACCAACTAAAGGCTGAATTATTAAATTTCTGTCTAAACGCAATCAATCACGAAACTCCATACAGAGAAATTATTTGCCTAAACTAAAATTAGAGGTGAACACGAATTCAGCTCATTTCGGGGCCTGGCTTTAGGCGAAAAGTCAAAATAGACAAGTATTAAAAGAACTAACCAGATCCGAAACTAAGTTGAGAATATGGTATCACCCACAAAATAATGAGAATATTCTCTAAAATATTTATCATCTAACTTATCAGGTTAGTAAGTTTTAACCTAGGTCTTACAGCATTAATATTGCCCAATTCCTATTTTAAAATAGTTCTAACTAAATGACCAATTATTAAAGTTCTGACTAAACGCAGTCAATCACGAAACTCCACACGTAGGAATTATTTTCCTAAACTAAAATTGTTCTAAATTAATCTCACGACGGCGATAATATCAATATCTCAATAAATTATTTACAGGTGAACACGAATCAACCTCATTTCGGGGCCTGTCTTTAGGCGAAAAGTCAAAGTTGCAAATTACAGTTAAAGAAAGTAGTTCACTGCTATGAGGCTTACAGCCAATTTCAGCAAAAGTGTATCGTTCACGTAGATAGACTCAATATAAGAATAAATTAAACAATTACTAACACAGTACCAAAAAAATATTCACTTCCTTCTAGTATTACTAAACTAAATTATGACAAGAGATAGAATAGATCGATAAGAGATAATATTTGACTTAAAGTCATTTTTCGGCAAGTTAGTACCTAGGCAAATACAGCAAGTAATAATGTGACTTATGGTAAGAAAATAATATTAAGGTAAATGTACGCAGTACAAAAAGATTAAATCAACTAATTACGGTCCTATGACTAGACAATATCAGACACGATAATGAAGACAATATGTATCTATAAATCAAATTATGATAAGAAAAAGAATAGATCGCGATGAGATAATATTAGACCTAAAGCCATTGATCGATAAGTTGATAAAACAAATATGTAATTAAAAAAGGTAAGCATACAGTTCTTTGAGTTCTTGGTTGGTTTTTATACGGTATATTCTTGTTGTTTCTTCTCTAGTTGGACCAAATATTCTCCTCAGCACTCGTCTTTCGAATATCTTGAGTCGATCTTCGTTTGCAGCGGTTAGTGTCCAGGTCTCGCAACCATATATTACTATAGGTTTTATGATGGTGCTATATGTGTAGTTAGGTTTTTTTGGTGGTAGGTTCCCTTGATTTCATTAAACCCTGGAGAGCAAAAAGGCATCTGTTTCCGGCTTGTATCCTGTTATTTATTTCCCCTGTGATGTCGTTATTTTCACTTATGTTCGTGCCTAGATATTTAAATTGTCTTGCCCGCTCGAAATTGTAGTCTTCAATCGAGAAGTTTTGCCCTATTCTGTCTGTGTTACGAACATTCCTACTGAGGTACATATATTTGGTCTTATCCTCGTTTATTTTGAGGCCTAATGTTTCTGCCTCCTTTTCGAATCTTAGGAAGGCGTCTTTAAGGTTAATCCTGCTGTTGCCAATTATGTCCACATCATCTGCGAAGGCCAGTAGTAGGTTGGGTCCTTCCTGGTGGAATATAGCCGTTGGTGTCTCAATCTTGGCTTTCCTAAGTGTATATTCTAGCGCTATGTTGAAGAGTTGGGGTGAAAGCGGGTCGCCCTGTTTAAGTCCATTGTTGATGTCAGAAAAATCAGAGTAGCTCTGTCCCACCCTTATCTTGCATCTTGTATCCTCTGTACACATCTTTACCAGGGAAATCAGCTTTTTTGGAAAGCCCAGTTCTTGCATTGCTTCTCACAACTTTGCTCTACATACTCTGTCGAATGCCTGTTTGAAATCAATAAACATCCGGTGGAGTTCCCTGTCAAATTCTCAGCATTTCTCATCATAATGGTGAAAATTTGGTCTATAGTGGACGTTTTAGGTCTAAACCCGCACTGGTAGTCCCCGACTATCTCCTCCGTATATGGTTGAATTCTCTCCCGCAGGATACTGGAGAGGACCTTATAGCATGTATTTAACAGAGTTATTCCACGATAGTTTGAGCATTTCTTTTTGTCTCCTTTTTTATGGATAGGGACTAACACACCTTCCTTCCATGGTTTTGGTAGTATTTCGGTGTTCCAAATGTTTTGAATGAGCTTATGTATGGCCCTATGCAGTGTTTCTCCACCATATTTTATATATTCGGCAGGTATGCCGTCGCTACCAGCAGCTTTGTTGTTTTTTAGTTTCTTTATGGTTTTGACTGTTTCTTCGTATGTTGGGGCTGGTATCTCTATTTCAGCTGTCGATATGCTTATGGGTGTCGTATCTGTAGTTATCTCTTCGTTGAGTAGTTCGCAAAAGTAGTTCCTCCATGTGTTTAGGATCTCTCTTTCGTTGGTTATCAATTGTCCCTTGTTTGTTGAGAGGAAGTTTTCGGTTCTGGGTTGATATCCTGTTTTACGCTTTGCTATTCCCTGAAAGTATTCTTTTATTCTGTTGTTTTGTCTGTTTTCCTCCATTTCCCTGATTGTATTCAAATGGTGGTCTCTCTTTTTCTTTTTTATTATTCTGCGTGCTTCAGATCTTTGTTGTTTATACTCTTCTATGTTCGGCGCTGTTGGGTGTTGGAGCATTTTTTCCTGGTCATATTTCGTCTTTCCGAATCATACACGTCTGGAATAATTATTTGAAAAGCTTGTTTCTATATATTTAAAGCTAAGATGACCTTATCTCCAATTTGAATTTTAGGATAAGAAAAAACACTGAACGAAAGTTAAGATGTATTAAGATACGTAGTTAAGTATTTAGTAGTGTTTTTTCGTAATTCAACACACAAAAAACAGCAATAAATTTCCCAACGCTTATCTTTTTAATGCTTCTCGTCTTACCAAATTAAGTTCGCCCGTTAAGTATGAAATGTAGGTATGTATCAAGGTACATATATAAAAATATAATGTTATACGTGATGAAAATAGGTAACGACCATAATCAAGCTTAAGTACCGACGAACTAGTTTATTTTATAACAGTGGTGAACATAATATTATGAGAATCTGAAGCGTTGTGATGGAAACTTCAATTTCATGAAAGCATAACAGTGCAGAGCGAAATATTTTGGAAACTTAACGCAAAAGTGTATTTCAGCTATTTTATTGTACATTATTCTATAACAGTAGTAAAATTATAATAATATAGTAATGATGAATATATTTCTAGTTACAACAATTATATTTTTTTATAATATTTACCCTCCAAACGTCATTGGAATTAGAAGAGAAAAATGTACATAAACAATTTAAAATAATAATATTTTCGCGCAATATGTAAAACGGTTGGTGGCACGTATTTAAATAAATTATTTGAAAATTTAGTTTCTTATGTAAATAAAAATTCGATAAGCTTTATTTATAATCGGCTTTTATTACTGCAATATTCGAATCAATTCCAGATTTTTAAAAAACGAGCTGAGATACCATGATTCACGAAGTATATATTTTTTACTTAAATTATTAAAGAGCGTATTTTTTACTTTCAAAGGAGTTCCAATGTATCAAATATAGGGCGATGTTATTGCACTATGTGTCCGTAACTAGCACCCTCTGAGGCCAATATGAAAATAGTCAAAATAATAATTTTTCTCACCTTCAAAAATAACAGTATGCCAATTTTGGTTCCGATACCAAACAGTTTTCAAATTATTGTGTATTTTCCAAAATAAATTTTCACTTTTAACACCCTATATATTTATAAAAAATTTTAACAAACAAAACTATATTAACTCAGCAAAGAGCACTTTGATTCAAGATTCAAGATCAAGATTCAAGATTCTTTATTCATGCCAAATAATAAGCATCATGTACATATGTCAAAATTCAATAATAAAACCTTATATCTCTAGTCATTAAAGATAAAAGCCTTTCAATCTAATAAAAACGCAAAGCAGTTTAAAATCACTTATAATCACTCTTACATATAAACACACAACTTTCAATCTTCCGCAACATTAAAGTTTAAAGAACAAACAGGAACATTCAGGAATTCAGATACGTTGTATGGAGCGAGTCGAAGCAAATATTTGTTTATACAATTTTTAAACTTAGTTTAGTTTACTCTCCTAACCTGATGGGGAAGCCTGTTGAAAAATTTTATAGCTATAAAACCCGGGCGGCTCTAACACTTCTTTTAACCTACAGAAAATAGGTCTGATATTACCTCTTTCCCTTGTTTCATAATTGTGCACTTCCCTCTGAAGAGTAAACTGTTCCTCGTTTTTCTTGACAAACAGTAGACTTTCCAGCACAAAGGCAGCCGGATAAGTTAGGATGCCTAGACTGACAAAGCCTCCCCTGCAATCCTCCCGAAACGATTGGCCCGCGAGCAGCCGAACTACCCTCCTTTGGAGTACAAAAAACCTATCTGCACACGCCGTTCCACCCCACGCTACGATTCCATAGGTCATCACAGCGTGGAATAGACCGTGGTATGCAGACAGCAACCCCCCCCCCCAGACACCGACTCCTGGAGGCCCCGGAGCAAGAAAGCTGTCCCACTCAACCGCCCACAGATGGCATCTACATGTGCAGACCATTGAAGGTGTGGATCCAAGGTTATGCCCAAGAATCTGACCATCCCTTGATCCCCATCCCTCAGGTCCCTGAGACTGAAAACCAATTTCTGGGTTTTATTTCCATTAAGCACAAGTCTGTTAGCCCTGAACCACTGTTCAGCCCTTAGCTGTGCCTCCAACATGCCTGGCTCCAAATCACAAAGTTGAGTTCCACAAAGGGATATGGTGGTGTCATCAGCAAAGAGGGTGTATATTGACATGTTGTCAAATAATGGTAGGTCATTTATATGTATTAAAAAAAGTAAGGGGCCAAGAATTGATCCTTGTGGCACTTCTATTTTCACCTCTCTCTCTGATGACACCGCCCGGGCTCCTCCCACTTTCACTCTCTAGCGGCGATTTTCTAGATACGATTTAAGCAACTGTATAGTGTTTTCTGAAAATTTGTAAAATTTTAACTTTTGGAGCAACAGCTCGTGGCAGACACAGTCAAAGGCCTTACTCAAGTCCAAGAACGTTGAAGCATTGTAGTCCCCCGCCTCAAAAGCATCCAATATACCTGACAGCATGTCCAGGATAGCAAGAACAGTGCCCCTGCCCGACCGAAATCCAAACTGCCGGCCGCCCATAAAAGAGACCGTGCCCCTCAAAGTACTCAGCCATGAATTTTCCACTATCTTTGATAGGACTGGCAACAGTGATACAGGTCGATAGTTTGAGATGTCCCGCTCATCACCTTTTTTAAAAATGGAAACTACAATTGCGCTTTTTAGAACATCAGGAAATATGTTTTCTCTAAAGGAGTGGTTTATTAGCTTGGTGAGTGGGGATATTATTAGGTTTTTCACAGATTTTTAAGTGAATCTACGCATCTCATGTTTTTAAGTGAATCTATGCAATCTCTGGCCTCAATTTGTGTGACTTCCCTGAAGTCGAAGATCGCATCAGGCAATGAAATTTTTTAAAGATTATCCAATGGTGAAATATTACTTTTAGGCATGTCTTTAATCATTTTATCATTAAATTTGCGTTTAGGTTCAATAATCTCCTGTTTATATTATTTTTGTTTGTTACCTAGTGTGTTATATTGCTTACTCATGTCACCCAGGAAATGAACTGTGTCCCTCATTTGTCTCAGCCTCTCATTGAATCAACCCACACACCCAGGATCAGAGCCACGAGTACTGTATTTTTTTATCAGGAAAAGATTGAAAGTAGGCCTCAGTCAGCATACCCTGAGAAACTTTCATCAATAAAATGCCACTCACTAGACTCAATTCTGTTATAAAATTCATTTAGACCCTTTTGTGTGATAGGTCTAAAAACTGATTCCTTCATATCGGCATTATGCCTTAAGTTGTAACTATCTTTTAAATCGAAACACACAAGCTGTCCCAAATGATCAGACACATTAGGATCCAGATTCCTTATGTCAGATACATCAAAGTTTACACAAACATTGTCCAAACAATTTTTACCCCTTGTTTCTTGTGTAAATCTCTCTAGAAAATCTTCCATTGCACAAGCTTCCCCTTGATTAGTCCCCTATAATATATTAAAATCCCCCGTTAGGACAATGTTTGCATTTAGATCGACATGCTGTACAGCAGCATCCAGATGTTGCAAAAAGGTGTCAAAGCATCCCATAGGAGACCTATAAATACTAAAAACATACAAATTACAAGACTTTATCAAAATACAGCACAATTCTATACATCTTTCAACACTTTTTGTTATCACAGGTGTAAAATCACCATTAAAATTTTTGTTAAGTAGTATCAATGAACCACTCCCTATGCTATTTGTTCTAGTTGTATAATTACATACTAAATATCCATTCAAACTAAAATAATTGTTAATTTCCTCGGTTTTCAACTCAGTTAGAGAAACTATTGTAATATTCCTGTCGGCTAGAAAGGCTTCTAACTCCCTTACACTATTCCTTAGAGATCTAACATTACAATGAAAAATACTCATTCTTTGCTGTGAATTACCTTCTTCCAAGGGTACCCGCTCTGATACATTTACTTGTTCAGAGAGCGTTGCACATTCCGAAAATGGTTGTATTTAATTCCCTCAGGCCACAGCTCTGCATTCATAATTTCCTTGCTTTTCTCCACAGGAGCACAAAGGTTAAAAGATCCAATGTACTTGATTTTGTCATCATTTTTTCACATGTGCAACCCTGTATATTGTTGTCCTCCAAAAACTTCAGTACGTCTTTTGTCTATGTTTTTGGGGACAGATCTGATACAAATATCCATTGTATTCTTTGTGCAACCTGGAAACTTCCCTTGTTTTTGTTTCTTCCAAGTACAGGTTGTGGTCTCTCAAAATTGGCAGATTTCTGAGCTGTTTTACCTCCTTTATTTGGGTTTTTCCTAACTACCTTCATCCATTCCTCTCTTGGCTTTACATTATCATCAATTTCCTTGATTTCCTTTTCATTTTTATTGGAAATAAAATGTCATCGTCAACAATAACAATATTTCCCTCCTTGTTATTCTTCTCAACATTGTCCATCACAATCAGACAGCTCTTCCCTGGTTCACTGGCCTCTGCTACAGATTTTGAAACTGTTGCTACCGGGTCGACGATTGTCGATGTGGTAGCGATATCGGTAGAAGGAGCCTGTGCTATGGAGTTGTCGTCCATCCTTGTCTCACGTCTGCTCGTCCTTTTCTCAGAAGGCGTTGGCTTCGTTGTTGCCACCTCTTCTGCCTTTCTCTCTTAAATCCGGTTTTGTATTGGACTTTGGACTTTTCTCTTCACGACTTTCGGTTTCTCCTCCACTTGTCCTTCAAGAAAGTTGACTTTTTCTTTGAGAAAAACGATCTCTTTCTCTAGTTCCACATACCTCTGCTGAATATGCTGGATACAAGGACGTAGTTCCTCGACTTCGGTCTGATTTGACACACTCGCCGTTTTGGTGTTAGAAACACGATCCATTGGTTTATGCACACAAACTGCTTGCTTTGCCTTCGCAGCCTGTGCCAGACAGGCCGAGTGGAAGGTATTACTACACCTTTTGCACACAACTACTGTGACAACATTTATTCCGCAGTGAAAACACTTATTTTCGGATAATTTTGACTCAGATTCGGCTCGATTTTCATCTCCGGCCAAGTTGCCGTATTCAGTGATGTAAAATAAATAAATATAAGAGAGGAACATCTGTTCTGTATCACCAAATATCATTTACAATCCGCTAAAAGCGTAAAGAAGTTAGAAGATAATCGGAATTAATATAAAAATGAGAAATAATATAACAAAAATATAACACGTTTTTAAATTTACAGTCGTAGGTTAAGAATATACGTCAACAGAATCTCGCGCAGTCCTCTCTGTAATGATATTCAAAATTCTTATTTCTATCGTTTTGTTATTTTGTAATTAGTATTATGCTCATCTGAAATAATATTAAATTTATTTATATTTCTACACTTGATATTGACAATTTTATGATTGAGATATATCCGGTAGCTCACTTTCTTGGAACAAAAAACTCCTATTCACTGCATATAATTTAAAAAAAAACTACTAATTAATTATTGCCTAAAAACGTCATTAATAATAAATTAAAATTACGTAAAATAATTTAAATTAATAGTCAAGTCCCAGCGTTGAACCATATTTTCATTTGCCATTATTTCATAAATTTAATTACAATATT